>MU225966.1:1452458-1464157 GCA_018584345.1 Thuja plicata | reverse complement strand
AAAAAAAAAAAAAAAAAAAAATTGGTTGGAGTTACAAAAAGAAAAAAAACTTCAAAAATGCCAAAAGGCATCAAGAAAATCTGAAAATAAAAATAAAATTAAAATATAAGGTCATAAAAGGCTGAAAATAGAGGAGTGCCAAATGACATTTGAAGAAAACTATTTTAAAAAAAAATAAGAATTACATGCTTTTTCAGATTTGGAGAGACAAGCATCATAAGAAGAATTTGAAGAGACAGGGCATGCAAAGAGGCATGCTTTGGGGAAGATGAGGAGATGCTCTCAAATTATAAAAGAGTTCTTCCCTCATTTAATTTGTTGTTTTGTAGAGTAGTGAGAGCTTTGGAGGAGAATTGAAGAGATAGTTTTGGAGAAGATTTAAAGGTGAAATATTTATTTCCTTAATTACTTTGTTTTTGTATATAGTTTAAATATTTAGATTTAGATTTAGGTTTAATATTTATAATATTTCTATTTAGATTTAGTCTATAATGATTTAATGTTTTAGATATATTTTATATATTAATTTTAGATTTACTTTTTTAATGTTACCAGACATGTAAAGAGGTGCCTTTTGGGGAAGATGAGGAGACGCTCTTAAATTATAAAAGAGTTCTTCCCTCATTTAATTTGTTGTTTTGTAGAGAAGAGCATGAGAGCTTTGGAGGAGAATTGAAGAGATAGTTTCGGAAAAGATTTAAAAATGAAATATTTATTTCTTTAATTACTTTATTTTTTTATATAATTTAAATATTTAGATTTAGATTTAATATTTAGACTTAGATTTAATATTGAGATTTAGAATTAGGTTTAATATTTACATTTACTTTTTAGTATTTTAAAATATGGAGCACAATATTGTCATTTAGATTTTGATTTAGTCTATGATATTTTGATATTTTTATTTATTTTTAAATGTTTTAGATAATTTTATATATCAATTTTAGATTTACTTTTTAATGTTTTAGATTTACTTTATAATATTAATTTTAATTTATAATGTTTTTATATGCTGCCATATTTTCAAAAATTTCAATATATTATATTTATTATTTAAATATTATAATTTTGATGTAAATATTGTTTTTTAATATTTTAATTTTAAAAAAAAACTTCAAAAATGGCAAATGGCATTAGAAAAATCTTAAAATAAAATAAAAATTGAAATATAAAGCCATAAAAGGCCAAAAATAGAGGAGTGTCAAATGGCATTTGAAGAAAAATAATTTTTTTAAAAAATTTGCATGCTTTTTCGAATTTGGAGAGGAATTTGGAGAGACAAACATGCAAAGAGGAATTTGAAGAGCTTTTCATATTTATTTATTTAATTATTTAAATGTTATAATGTTCAAAAATGCCAAATGGCATTAGAAAAATCTTAAATTAAATTTAAAATAGAAATATAAGACCATAAAAGACCGAAAATAAAGGAGTCCCAAACGACATTTGAAATAAAAAAATAATTAAAAAAAATTGCATGCTTGTTCGGATTTGGAGAGGAATTTGAAGAGCCTTTCATATTTATTTCTTTAATTATTTTGATTTTGTATATAATTTAAATATTTAGAATTAAATTTAATATTTTGATTTAGATTTAGATTTATGTTTAATATTTATGTTTACTTTTTAGTATTTTAAAATATAGAAGGCAATGTTGCCATTTAGATTCAGATTTAGTTTATAATGTTTTATTTACTTTTTAATGTTTTAGATTTATAGTTATAATTTACTATATAATATTTTAGTTTTAGTTTATAATGTTTTTATATGGATGGCAATGTCATCATATTTTCTAAAATTTTAATATATTACATTTATAGGGAAATATTTAAATATTTTAATTTAAAAATAATATTACTCTTTTATTTGAAATATAGTTTTAATATATGGATAGAAATGTCGCCATATTTTCCAATATTTCAATGTATAAGATGTAGAATTTAAATATAACCATTTTGATTTGCATGTTGTTCTTAAATATTTTTATTTTTTCATTTTAATAATATCATACTACTAATGTTTGAAATAAATTTTAATAGATGGAGGGCAATGCTGTCATATTAATTAGATGGAAATTTCGTATATTTTTCAATATTTTAATGTACTAATCCTTGTTATAATAATTTTGGTACTAAATTTTTTTTGTATTAGTGAATTAAATTCTTGCTTAGATTTTTTTAAAAAATGATTTCAATATTATATCTTTATAATTTGATTAGAATATTATATTAAAATAATTAGTTTTAGATAATTTGATTTAAATGTTTTATTTGTTGGGATAAACTATCCTATACCCAGGAGCCAGTCTACCGACATCTTCTAGAACAGAGATGTTATCAACGCTAGATTGTATTGAGATAATGAAGTAATGAGATTATTACAAAGGTACAAAGGCTCTTCTTATATAAGCAACAACATATAGGAAACATGGAAAAGGTTGAGACAAGTGTCTCAAACTGGAGGAAAGAGAGTTTTGATAGAACTCAACAATATCCTCTAAGATACATAGGAGTCCAAGTTGGACTCAATGATATCCATCTACCCAATTAATGAATGTACCTAAGTAAACTTAAGTAAAGAGTAAACAGTGAATTATTTACTCCAACACCCCCCCCNTCCAACCCCCCCCCCCCCCCCCTTAAGTGTAGCTTAGGGAATACAACAATGTAGAAGAAAAAAATTATGGATCCCGAAAACAAGGCCATGGTAGGTACCCATGTACAACTACAATGCAATCTCTCATACCTAGAGAAAAAGGGAGAAAACCCAGTGGGAGAAAACTCCTCTCCAAATGAGAGAATATGAAGGTTTGAGAAGCCTTCAAAAAAATGCCCTGAAAGGATGAACATGAAAATCGCTGAAGCACGAAGAATCTGTAGACAACTGTTGATGATTGATATGGTGCTTTATCTAATGATCTCCTCTAAAGAAGATGATTATCAGGAAGACAATAATCTGAATGAGTGCTCCAGTTGGAACTTCTTGAACAATGATTAGATGACAATAATGGCAATAACATATATCGATCGAAGATACATATGACACAAGAATATGCATGAGTGACCTTCACTACACAACCAATGATGTTGTTTGAGTGATACCATTTTCACTTTTCAATCAAGTTGAAAATGCAGGTGCAATAGCCTTAAGAGGAATCCAAGAGAGTTTCATCACACTTCAAGTAAAACTGACTAGCCTCCACAAAACTGGAATGCAAGAGTGTCTTAATGCACTTCAACCGAAACCAAGGAAACATTAGCATGAACAGTATGATACCCCACATAATGATGACTTCGGTGAGGCTTGATAGATCCACTAAATTGATGTGTCACCATGTTATGCATAAGGGAGGAAATATGTATCTGCAACTGAGAAAAGGGTGTGTGCAGTCAAACTACACACTCGCATGAGGCAAGAATATCAGTGACTTTTTGTTGTCATGGATGAAATCTCACTTTGACAAAGCTATGATTGGAAAACAAAGGCTCTACACAACCCCCCATAGAACTTTTTAATTCAGTGCGAGTACAATATTATGGCACATCATGTGTGCAAAAGTCCCCAAAAGACATGGATGGACACTGGATCTAATATGTCTACAAGTAGTGCTTAGAAAGGATGTTCAACTGAAACAAAGGACAAAAAACTCAAGAAAATCTTGAAAAAAGTTCACCCATGAGTAGTGCATGAAATCACCTTTGTGATGATGCTTCAATTTCAAGAACTGGACTCTAGATGTCCAAGTTAGGGTCATGTGAAGAAAAGCGCCTATTAGGGCTGAAAGGTGAAACAAATGACCCACCCCTTTTTTCTATACCCGGGGGCAAGGGTTTTGGTCATTCATGGGACCATCAGCTCAGCATGTCAGAAAAGAGTACCCCTCCCAAATGGAGAGGTCCCAAGAAGAACTGAATGAGTAGATGGGTCTGATGGTGGCTCTCTGTACGCCACTCCCATAACCATCAAAAACCATTGAAGGAACAAGAAAAACATTGAGAGAGACAATGTAAATCCACACGAAAGTGGACACAAAGAGGGCCATTGTAGGCAAAGAAACAAATGTCTTACCCACTACAAAAAGGAATAAATCCCTTAGCATTTACGCCAGGAGCCTACCTTGAAAGCTCCTCGAAAACTTATGGCTCGACCAAGAGGAAATGGGAGCTACCTTGGGTAATGTGCGCCACACAGGAAGAAAGCGCCAAAAACATCAGGCAAGAGTGATGTGCCCACCAAGGTAGTAAAGGCGCCGACAAAAGAGATAGTGACCAGCAAGGAATGCATGCACAATATGGAAATTGCGGAGGAGGCTACTGCCGCAAAGCAAGTGTAAGCCACTGGCTCTTAAGTACCCCAAAGATTTTGATGCATTTACAGATCTTCTTGGAAAGATGAAGAATTGCTGAAACGAAATGAAGAAACACTGGTCAAAGCAGCGAGTCTGCGCAGGCAATACTAGCAGATGTACGCGGGTATACTGCTACCAACACTGCTCCCAAATAGGTGTGTGGGTGATGAAGAGGGGCCCGATGCTACCTGCTCCAACCAGTGCACTCAGCAACTATCAATAGTGGTCCAAGAAAAACAAGCAGTCCTTGTCGGTTGCACAACATTCATTATCTGTGTGTAGTTGAATCCATTGATTCACAGATCGGGCAAGAAGATCCATCAGTCAATAAAGGTAACTCAGTTAAAACCTTTAGAGATGCCACTGATAGCACACCAAAAAAGACTCCTCCAATGAGCAACAGCATGAGATTGCATGAAGAGCTCCACGATGGAATTACTGAGGTGTCCAGAATTAGTGCTTGGACTGCGCTATTGATTGGGCCAAACCAAGTTGAGGGAAGACTGTGTTCGGAGGTCACGCAGGGAGCGCGGGTCTGAACTCAGCTCGCCGAGTAGTCTGAGGGCCAAGTTGGAGATCACCACTGATGGGGCAGAGATAGCGTGGAATATGTAGGCAGGGGTCGACCGGTGTATTCAGAGCGAGCTCAAAAGATGCAAGCTGGAGCCAAATTTGATTTCAGAGAAGCATGAAATTCAATCTCCAAAGCCGATCACCAGCGCAGCAAAGGGAAACCTTGTAAGGAATGTTGTCGAACTTTATGGTGAGATGAAACATAGGCCCATGAACTCTCCACGCCTTGTCTTCAAAATGGATGCTGTCACTTCTCTTTCAAGCTGGCTACTGTGTATACATCTTTGCCTTTTTCTTGCTTTCCACAACCTTTAGAAAGATGTCGATCCACTGAAAATAATCATTATGGGCCCACGCCAAAACTTATTCACCCAAAGTGGAACGCCGACCAAAGGAGATTTGGACTTGCTACTATCAGGGAGAGTACGTGGCTGTGACCAACACTGTCATAAGGAAAGTGCACCCAAAGCATTGAAAGAAGATGGGCGTAGAGCTATTCCAATAGCTCTGTTGACAGTGATGCCTCCAGTAATCAATGCTTCCTTCGGCTTGAAAAAGACTTCCAGCTCAATCCATGCTGCCTTGCTCAACAAAGATAAGACCACCCACCAAAAGTAGCACAGATAAATAATGGCTGAGAAATTAAATGTCGATAACGTAACAGCATTATAAGCATTAAAACAAGCTACCACACCATAGTTTACAGATGTGCCCACAAAACCACTAGATATATTGCAAAAAACTTGCCAAAGATGGGTCACTATAAGCCGACCACGTACTTCAAAGGCAGGGAAGATTTGGCAAATAAAAGATACAGATTTATCAACACACCAATGAACAAAGAGAGAGACTTGCGAAGAATACAACAAGTGGCAAAGTAAAAATCAGACTACCATTGGCAGAAACAGAACTTCTGGTTCAAATGAATGAGGTTGTCGAATAGAAAGTGGGTAAATTGGACCAACAAATTCTAATACAACTTGCAACAAGGATAGTGCAATTGTATGCCAAGTCTAGCAAATAAAATGGTGAACAAATTTGATTTAACACAAAACTTGCCAACACAGATTGCAAACACTGGTCTACTACAAAGAGACACCATGGACCTCAATACAAAAAAAAAATGAACTCTCTATACTAGAAAGAGCTGTGAGACTGAAGGCTCTAATACCATGTTGGGATAAACTATCCTATACCCAGGAGCCAGTCTACAGACATCCTCTAGAATAAAGATGTTATCAACACCAGATTGTATTGAGATAATGAAGTAATGAGATGATTAAAAAGCTACAAAGGCTCTGCTTATATAGGCAAAAGCATATAGGAAACATGGACAAGGTTGAGACAGGTGTCTCAACTTGAAGGAAGGAGAGTTCTGATAGAACTCAACAATATCCTCTAAGATAAGGTGGAGTCCAAGTTGGACTCAATGATATCCATCTACCCAATTAATGAATGTACCTAAGTAAACTTAAGTAAAGAGTAAACAGTGAATTATTTACTCCAGCAGTATTTAGTGATTTCAATATTGCATTTAGATTATTTGATTTAAACATTGGAATTATTTATTTCATAGAATTAGTCATTTCAATATTATATTTAGATAATTTGATTTAAATATTAGAATTAGTAATTTCAATATAAGATTAATTAGATTTAGATAATTTTTTCTTAAATATTAGATTTAGTGATTTCAATATTAGATTTAGATAATTTATTTTAAATATTAGAATTAGTAATTTGAATATTAGAATTAAAGATAATATCAAAGAAAGAGTCATAGACGTCAACAAGAACAAATGACAAAAAATAAAATAGTTGAACATAGAATACTATAGAATCAAGTTGGTAGATGAAGGTCTACTACAAGAAGGGTTGAAGTAACAGTGGAACAATTGGAAATAAAAAATAAACATGAAATAAATATAGAAAGAAACAATTGTCAAACAACTCCCTCCTCTTCAAAATGAGCAAAGGCATGAAGGGAAACAAGTTGATCCCCAAAAAAGTGAGGGGCATAACCATCCACCTAATATAAACATTCACTTGTATGTTAAAAATAAAAATTATGCATCCATACAACATGTTCCAGAAACATGTAGATTTCCAAATTATAATGCAACACTTAATTTTTTTAATTTCGTATGGTTGTTAAAATATTTTTCCTCACAATTCATCATACTACATAATCTATTATCTTATTTTAAATATTATTGATTTCATTTTTTTCAATTTATAAAATAAATGTACTTTTTATTCAAATTATTTCTATAGGCTGATGTTTGTTTAAAATTTTGCAGCATACCATTCGAACTATGGCTGCCTCCGACAAAGAGTCAAACATCCTTGATACAAGCCCGAATGCTTTGGTTGCCTCAAATGATTTCTTTGAGACTAAATTTGACAAGTGTGCACAAATAATTAAAGAATCATGGACAAATATAATCAAATCTGTGGAGAATGCATCGTTATCAATTGATTATGATGAAGAACTAGAAATAATGCAAATGGAAGATGCTGCAAGATTTGTGCATGACACATCTACAAAAGTAGATGTGTTTCAATCAATGATGAAAAAAGTCTACCATGATCATTGTTCAAATAAAGGTTGCAATACCATATTAATCATTGAAGAATATGTGATGTACTTACATCATTACAAAGAAATGGTTTTTTATATAGTTCATCCTTGTCTTAGCTTTCACACTTTTAATCTCATCTAAATAATTCTACTAGGACTTATATTTCCCCTTTTATCTATTTAAGTTTCATGAATACAAGAAAAATAAATTGTTTTCACTATTCAAGTGATGTTTACAACTATACTTGCAACATTTTGCAACATGTTTTGTTGAACTTTGTATTTCTAATATTAATGGCTTTCAAAAATGCATCCAATAAAAAGGATTCCTTCAATGGATGTTTCAAATAATATGAAAAATTATTCACAAAGGACATCTCACAGATATTTTAGGCACTAAATTTTCAATAATACCTACATGCTAATTCTAAGCATAATCCTAATCCGAACGATTATATTCATTCTAAGTGAACAACCATTATTTTAATAATATTCATTCTAATTGTAACCATATATCTATGTTACTAAGTATGATCATAATCATAACCTAATACCTACATTACATCACTAACTCTAATCATAACTCTAATACTAATAAGTATGATATTATCCAAACTCTAAACCCTTAGTGGGAAAAAGTGTGATACAAATCCTATATTTACAACGTACATCCCATCGCTATCTATGTTCATTACCTTGCTATAACAGTCACCCTAGGATTACCCCTAACTGTAACTCTAACCCCTAATCCTAGTCGTAAGCCTAAATATAATAATAACTATTACCTATATATAATCAATGCTGTAAAACTATACCAAACCCTTACCCTAACCAAATAGTCCAAATGTACACCTAAATCTCGCACTACCTATTATATTAATGATAACTCTAAAACCTACATCTGATTGGTGACCACATCCCTAATCTTATTCTAAGAGTCAACCAAATATTAAACTTAAACACAACACTTCATCTGATTTGAACCTAACTGTAAACCTTACTCCTAACCCTTACCATGACAGTAAACTAACTCAAAACCTAAGTCTCAACCTAACTAATATATTAATAATACACCTAACTCAACCATCTTCCCAGACCCTAATTGTATTAAGCATATACTAGAACATTATTTTTACCCTTAATGTGACACGAAATATGATACACCAACTAACTATAAACATAACATCCTATCCCAAACCATGACCTTAATCTCATCTTACCCCTAACTCTGACCCCTAACCCTAACCCTAACCCTAACCCTACACCTAAACCCAACTCTAACTCTTATTATAACCCTAACCCTACCTTTAACCCTAATCCTAACCCTAACTCTAATTATAAGCCTAACAATAACCCTAACAATAAAAATCATCCTAACCCAAACCCTAACTCTAACCATTAAGATGATACTAATCCTACTCCTCACCCTACACCTTATTCCTAAACACTACATCCTAACCATAAAAATTATCCTAACCCTAATCCTAACACAAACCCATAATCGTACATCCTATATGAAAATTTACCGTAACCCTAATTATAATGATAATGCTAACTATTACTCTAACCATTTAGATGATATGAATATGACACCTCACGCTACACCCTATTCCTAAGCTTTACATCATAACACTAACCCTAACCCTAACTCTGCCTCTAACCCTAATCATAAAACTCACCCTAACCCTAGCTGTAACCCTAACCCTAACTATAACCCTATATCTAACCCTAACCCTAGCTCTAACCATAACCCAAACCCATTATCATACATCCTAGCTATAAAAATCACCCTAACCATAAGTCTAACCCTAACCCTAACTATAAAAATCACATTAACTCTAACCCTAACTCTACCCCTATCTCCAACTCTAACCCTAACCCTAACCCAAACCCATAACCGTACATCCTAACCATAAAAATCACCCTAACCCTAACCCTAACCTTAAAAATCACCCTCTAACCCTAACCGTAACCAAATCTCTAACCCTAACCCTAACCCTAACCCTAGCCCTAACCCTAATCCTAACCCTAATATTAATTATTAAAATTACCCTAACCGTAAACCTAACTCTAATCCTGACCCAAACCCATAACCGTACATCCTAACCATAAATATCACCATAACCCTAACTATAACCCTAACCCTAACCATAATTATAACCCTTTAAACCTAACCCTTGCTCTAACCATTAAGATAATACCAATCCTACGGCTCACCCTACACCTTATTCCTAAACTCTACATCCTAATCCTAACCCTAACTCTAACTCTAACTCTAACCCTAATCCTAATTCTAACCCTAACCCAAACGTATACCGTGCATCCTTACCGTGAAAAATCATGCTAACTGTAACACTAACCCTAACCCTAACCAAAAAAATCACCTAACCCTAACCCTAATCGTAACCCTATCTCTAACCCTAACTCTAACCCTAACCCTAACTCTAACCCTAATACTAACCCTAACATTAATTTTACTAATCCTTGCGTGACTAACAAGTATAAATGAATGACCTTCAGTTTTGACCAGTGGGGTTATACATTGAAGAATTTCGTGGTTATCCATGGAAGAAATTTTAGATGCTAGATTTTCAAACCGAGGAAAAATGATATAATGTATGGAAACTGAAGCTCAATTACATACTATGGTAATATATGGACCGCTGAAAAATTGTTCCAGTAGCTATTATTCTTATAAAATTCTATGGAGTGGAATTCTAATATATTTGTTGTAACAAAAGTATTTGTGAAATTCTCTTTTCCATTTATCAAATTAAAAACATGCTTTTAGTTTAATAGTTGTAAAGATCATTTCTAAACCACTAATTCCTTTTTGATTAGCAATATTTATTAAGACAATCTTTTTAATAATTAATTTAATACATATACTGTATACCTTGATTATAATAAATATTGTCAAATGAATTCAAGAGGAAACCTACGTCATTTCTTTACTAGTAAATGCAAAATTAACAAAGATAGCCCACATGTATAATGTCTAAAAAAAATTAATCACATTTTATCAACTTTTTACTAAATCCAATTATCATTTACTACAGTTATTATCATAAGTTTTTCAACATAAAAATCTCTTCCATCATGAAAAGTAGCTTAATGAAAATTAAATGTAAAAATTATTTCATTTCATCTATCAATAAAATAGAATGCATAGACTCAATTAACAAAAATTATCAAATCTTAAATTAGATTAAAAAAAATTCACATAGAATTGTTAACTTGTTTTTTATTGTTGTAAAAGAGGTTTTATGGGGACCGAAAACCCCTTACAACCATTACAAAAAAGATTAAAGCATTAAAACCAAAAAACAATCCAACAAATTCCAGGAGAGTGCCTTCCGCTTCCTTCTTAACCTCAGAGACCTTTTTGATGACAGCATTGAAGTCCGAAAGCTCCGAAATCCTATCTTGGATTTTCTTCTTTTTGGCAAAACGCATGAGCTTACCCGGGCCTTGCATTGTCCATATCATCTTTTTCATCCTCAATCTTCACAATAAGAATTGTTAAATTGTTATAAAAGTAGAATTGTGATACTAATAAAATAATATACATTCTTATATTAGATTTTATTTAGAAAATATTGACTTTAAGGTATTTTTAAGATTTTAATCTTAACAAAGCTTTGAATTCCCTCTAAGCGAAAAAAAATTTGATTCCTTAATTATTTAATCTAAAAAACTATAAATTTATCTAACTTTCATATACATACATAATAATTTGAAAATGATTTCTCAATGTCATAAATATAATCTTCATGATATTAAAATATGATTATATGCCTTATTGTTAGAAGCATATTGTAATATAGTCGTGAAGCATTGAAAAAAGTTATTTATACAAGACTAAACAGCTTTTCAGTTTAGACAAAACTGAGCAAACATTATAAAGACGTTGGAAAATGTGTAGAAACGTCTCTAGTGTAAACTGATTAGAACGCATTGCATATATTTTAAAATAGTCTGCTTCGTACAAAGCAAAAGCACAGAAACTGGACTGATTCATTATTCCCGCTAATGTCGATGCTGGCTTTATTTATTTGGTAATAATAGGGCTGCTCAGCACGCTCAGACCCTGAAAAACAAACGAAGAACAATGAAACAACATATCAATTCATATTACGGGGAACAACAGAAAAGGAGAAAACAACCACCAACTTACTGTTGATAGTCGATGTTAAC
>MU225966.1:1420248-1444035 GCA_018584345.1 Thuja plicata | reverse complement strand
TTGGTGATTGTGGATATTTTTTATGTTACATATCCTGTTTAAATAGTTATTCATATTTTTTTATACGAACCATTGTTTTCTTTGGGCTTCTACAAACTCTCTTTCCATTTGTTTTACATTTCATTTCGTGTGGTTGCAAAGCAGCAATCATCTTTGTGGCAGGAAAGACTTTTAGCAAAGATAGAGAACAGAAAGTGATCAACAAATGAAATTTCCACACAAAAGGACTAATGAACATGTTTGAAATTTGTAAAAATAAGTTTTCATTTTAATTGTTTAAATTCAAACTTACTTGAATGGATGAAATTTTTAGAATTGTTTACGATATTGAAATTAACTTGGGCTAAATTGCCTCTGGTAATGCAACAGGCTGTTGTGCAGATGTGTAAATGTGTAAAGAATCATTCTTTCTTCAAAATTTACATGCATATTTTATTTATGAAAGAGAATTGTTTACCATATTGAAATTTACTTGGGCTAAATTGCCTCTGGTAAAGAGAAGAAATGAAGAATGCGTACAGAAATAATGGGAAACTTCTACAGTTTTTAGGCAAACATATAATTTTCATTTATTGGAAAAGACAGAAAACTGTACAGAAAGTAGCAACACACCCATGAATCGAAAGTTGTACCAGAAATAACAAAGTTATTGAAGAAAGAAAGAGGAGGAGGTGAAATACCTTGTCAACGACTACAAATTGCAGCAACTTCTCTCCAACAGAAGCTGTAAGCAAAATCAGTCTCTCCAACAGAAGCTGTAAGCTAAATCAGTTTCAAAAGAAGGCAAGATAAAAATTTAGAAAGAGCCAACAAAGTATTTTTAGGGCTCCTAAGTTGGCAACTTTTATTGGAAATTAGGAGCCGCCACATCAAATCTAGAAGTCTCTGGTTGATTTCACTGAGAAGATGTCAACAGCCGCAGCATGGTTTCACTGTAAAGCATGGTTCTGAAATGAATTGCAATTAAGTCTCATTAAGAGCTTCAACCACATTAATGCGCTAGAAGTCTCATTTATATGTTACAGATTGCAAAATAGAACATTCTGATGTGATGGGAGTGTTAAGATGAGGCACTGCTGCATAAAACAAAAACTGACGCTGCATTCGATTGCACAACGAGAACATTCTAATGTGAAATTACCTCATTACCTCAGCAACATTTTTGAAATTCAATGATGGATGGCCGAGAAGCTCCCAGTGGCAGTCATTGGGCTCTCGAGCATTCTCAGCCATTGATCTTAAAAAGAGGCTGGGCCTTTCTCAAATAGTAACGCCTACGGCGTAATAATAAAGAGTGATGTCAAAGGTGTGTTTGATATGCACGATGGGATTTGATAGACGTATTGATCATTTTTTTTTCTTTTTCTTTTTTAATGATAGGCTAAAAAAAATTGGATTGAGACTAATAAACCGTCAAAATTTGTTATAGGGAATATTAAATTTTATTTAATAATATAAATATAGAATTTACAATATTTATATATTATGATAAATCTACGTTATTTTATAATATAAATATAAATATATTTCTATTTTATTATTTTATCAATATTAATTTAAGATCATTTTAAAATAGAAAATGTTTCTAGTGTATTATTATATATTAATATTAATTTAAAATCTTTATTAAATAAAATATATAAATTTTAGAAACTTGCTTTACTAATTTATAATATTATTATGCAATATGTATGTTTTTATATTAATTGTTATATTAATTTGAAAACTTTTATAAATAAAAATATGACCTTAGAAACTTGTTTAATTAATTTGATATTTTTGTATATATTTGTAATTTAAAATTATTTTCTAATTTTATATATTTTTATCACAATAAAAGTTCCTTGTATATTATTATTAATTTAAAAACTTTTTTTTATATATTAACTATAGAGGAATCAAATCAAAACACATCAAGTATCAACGAAGAGTTCAAATCCGGTGGCAAGCCTCACACGGAGACTGTCAAAGTACGTTATACAACATGATCAAAAAGATACAGTAAAACAACCGAGAGCCTAGTGCAGAAGATCTTCAAAGTTTTCAACCCAAGCAGTCCAGCCAAGGGGCCCTTCCGTACAAACAATTCCTTTGTTTGCCTGGATTTGACCAATCATGAAAATCTGATTGTTAGTCGCATTCTTGTTCTTGTTGATTTCCTTGTGGAGTTTTTTCACCGTTTTGTTGAAAAGAGCTATATTGTCCATATCTATACGATAGTCAGCCATCCTTCATCTCAAAGACGAACATGGTAGAGTGCCCCATCTTGAGGAACCTGATAAGCTTTTCCCTCTTGATCATCATCATAATGCAGACCTGTGAGGACATTTTAAAATGTGTGAGTTTCAATGAAGACTCAGTAAGAGATTTACGGATACCCTGATACCTTTCTTCATTCCTGCACTTCCAAAGCTGCCATAAGATGTTAGAAGAAAGGATTTTCCACAAAAGATTAGTATCTTTTTTAAGCCCCTGTATATGACCAATAAGCATTTCAAAAATATCAATGAATTTAGGATAAGTGACACCAAATGAGGCCTAAACCTTTTTAGCAAATTTACATTCGAAGAGAATATGTCTACAGGAGTCAGGACAATTGCAAAGACTACAAACATCAGTAGGAGCAGGGTATCTACTGATAGGAAGTCTATTGAGAAGCATAAGCCATTTAAAGCATCTAATTTTAGGATCAATAGGAGACTTCTACATTCTATTAAGGATTTTGCTCCGGCCGTTAGCCTCAAGAGAGGTATACCAGAGCCTGTTAATATGCTCAATAATATTTTGTTTATTACTCTTTTTCAAATAAAATATATGATTTAAAATCTTTTTCAAATAAAATATATGATTTTAGAAACTTGCATAATTAATTTAAGATTTTTGCATATATTAATAATTTATAATTATTTTTTAATTTTATGTTCTTTTTATTACAATAAAAGTTTCTCTAAGAAATTCAAATCAAAACAATTTTCATTTCTTATCAACATACAATTGCATCTAAATTTTGCTATAGCTTCAATCTCTTTCTTGCTCATAGTGAATTAGAGACTTAAGGTATCTACTTCATTTTTTATACAATTAGGTTCTAAATTATTTTATGTTTTGTTCAAACCAATTTCAACTTTGTGATACGAGTCTACTGTGATTCGGTCTATGGGTTAAATATTACTGGGGCCGCCAGTCTTGGGTTGATCTTTCTGTTGTTGATTTCTCTCTTAAGGCTCTGCTGTTGGATTTGGATGTTTGGAAAGTGGAATCTACGAGCGAGGACGATTTGATTTGGGGGTTGCTCCCTTCTAGAGTCTTTTATGCCGCCTCTGCCTCTAAGAGTTTGTTGAAGTAGCCAGATCATCCTCCATTTTGGGCTTAGGTTTGGGATAAATGGTTAATCCCTAAAATTAACATTTTCTTTTCGCTGGTTTTGCATAACAAGATTTTTACTATTGATAACCTCCAAAAGAGAGGCATGATTCTGCCTAACATATGTTTTCTATGTAAGAATGTAGAGGAGTCGGTTTACCATCTGGCTATTCACTGTCGCTACTCCTAGGAAGATTGGTGCATCATTTCGCAAGCCTAGAAGATATGCTAGTTTTTCCCAAACAATATGGAGAGTTTCTTCACTCAATGGAGAAATATTGAGGTTCCAATGGATGGGTTGTTGTGGAACATCATTGCCCCTCATGTTATCTGGAATCTATGGAGAGAATGCAATGACATAGTGTTTAGAGACACTGCCCTTCCTCTGGTGGTGATAGTCGAGAAGATTAAGAGAATTATTAAGGAGAATTATAATGCCTTGAATGGAGCTAAGCTGGATTTTTATGTTGGAGTTAATACTGCTGGCACCAAAGTGAACTCCTCATCCTAGTAGGAGAATTTCATTTGGCTTTCCCCACCTCCTGGCTGGAATAAAGCCAATTTTGACAGTGCGGCGAAGGGTAACCCGAGGCCTGTTGGCTCTGGCGGAATTATTTGGTATGACATGGCTAACTGTCTTGCTACCATGGCGCTTCCTAGTGGTGTCGAGACCAATCATGTGGTGGAGGCAATGGCTCTCCTTCAAACTTCAAAAATTATAAAAGAGGACATGTCTTCGAACATGTGGATTGAAGGTGACTCTATGAACATTTTAAACTGCATTAAATAGGTAACTAAGCCATCATGGTCTATTAAGACAATTATAGAGGAGGCTTGGATTATCATTAACTCCTTTAAGGAGGTGATTGCTTCCCATAACTTCAGGGTAGCTAATAGTGCAGCAGATGCGTTGGCCAACACCGCTGCCAAGGCTAAGGACATCATGACTTAGCATGGAGGAAATGATTTGACTGTCAATTTGAAGGGTGTTTGATAGGACTCACAGAAAAAGAGAAGATTTAGAATATCTTAGAAAACTATGACGAAAAGACGCAAGTTAATTAAAGTAGTTATAAGGGTTACAAAAAGTCTCAACTTTCCTGAGGTGGCTGAGCTAAGACACACGTATATTTGCGTTCTTTTCAATTTTAAGTATGCCATTGTGATCTATCTTTGTATTGTCTCTACTCTTTTTGTTGAGAGTTTGTTCTCTGAGAACATTATGGGTGGAGGTCTTAACCACAGGGAGCCATAGAATTGGAAAAAATGGAAGAATAAGACTAAGGTCTAGGACAAGCTTACGAAGGTTGGACTTGCCATGTATATGGAAGACCTTCATGGGTCCAAAAATGAAGTCAAAAAGGCTTTTATTGAGAGCTGGAAGGATGGCACTATGACTATTGGGGGAATGGTTGCGAAAATCAGCGAAGATTTTATTGTGGAGGTGTCTGGGTTGAACACCAAGGGAGTGAAGTTCTATAGAGACAAGAAGACATCTCAACATGCCTTTCAACACTTCCCAAAAGACAAGGCATGGGCCGAGTCCTTGGTGAAGGACTCTGGTGGTTGTTATGATGTGTATACTTTCAAGGAGATCTAGGCAAAGGTTATGACGACTATCATGGAGTATATCACTCTGGATGGTAGGTATAAGCATGCTCACTCCTATCATTTTGTGCTGCTCTATAATTTCATACATAAGGTTAGAGTTTTATTCCTATTTTTTCTGTTGTAGTCCCTTTGCCATAGCATAATTGATCACAAGAAGATAGAGAGAAAGCCCATTATGCATGAGGTTCTTATACTTTTAATTGTTGAGCATATTAAGAAACTTTCTATTAGTAGCCCTATTATCCCCTCGCCTAGGGATGGTTCTGCCAAGGCTTTGGGTAAACAGATTAGCGAGGGTGAAAGTAAAGAGGAGTTGACAGTGGGTTAAAAATTAAAATCTGATAAGAAGGTGTATAGTCAGAAAATGGAAGCACTTCCATGATAGATTGGTTTATCCTTCCGAGTAAGTGGTTTGGGGTCACGTCAAGTGCCTTGAATGGGTTCTTGATTTAGACCTAGATTTCCCCCTATTCTGCCCCAATTCTCCACCTCTTTCTAGCCAGTTTTTGGCATTTTCAACTACAGATTTGAGATCTTTGACCTCAGGGTCAAGGTCGACCTTTTAGGTCTATGCCGACCTTGACCATGACCTAGGTCAAGGTCAACCTCACCCCTAACCTAGGTCAAGGTCAACCTCGACCTTGACCCAGGGTCCAGATTTCATGGTCTCACAGTTTTTGGATGTCGGTCTTTGAGAAAGTTAAATACGGCTTCTGAGTCGGTTGTTTTGGGTTCCAAAGCAATGATTCCTAAATTATATTTAATATAGGTCCTCTCCTAGGGGTAAAGTCTTTAATAGGAATTTAATTCTCCTATGTCGGCCTCCTTAGAAGATTATACCCTAATTTCATATAAAAGGAAGCTTTCTCCTCTCATTTTCTCTAAGACTCTCTAACCATAGGCAATCAAGCAAGAAGCTCTTCTAAGTCCTCTATCCAAGCATAAGCATTATTGAGAAATTGAGAAGCATTATCAAGTGAAGTTCAAGCAAGCTAAGGAGAAATATTTGAAGCAAGCATCTATCCATCATCAAGCATTCAAGCATTCATCAAAGAGATCCATGGGAGGCCATTAAAGGATTCAAGATACATAGTGCCCTTTTGGTGATCTCTCCATCCACCTTTTACCAAGCCTCTTCATACTCAAGAACCCATTCAAGATTTTGTGTTGGAGATCTACAAGAAATTGATTGAAGACATCCTACATTATAAATTATAGATACATTGGTGCATACATACTTGTGGATTCAAGGATTCAAATCCTCCACAAGGACTTTTACAAGCAAGGTGAATTTATGAATTTACTTTGTTTACTTCTACAATTTCAATTATATATTTGAGGTTAATTCCAAAATTGGGGTTTGACCAAGTCAAACCCCTCCCCCCCAACAAACAAATCTCTTTTTCTTGTAGGTACAGGTGTGTGACTGTGGATTTGAACTCAGATCTAGATACCCTTTTTAGCAAACTATTGGGATCCATGAACAGATTTTCTGTCAGACCTGTGTAGGTCAGGGTCGAGATTATTGGGTGGGGGGTGACATTTGTGGGTCAAGGTTGACCTTTTTCTCAACATGGTTTTAGATCGGAAAAAAAATTCTGGGTTTTGTTCGTCTTTGCGTTTCTGTTCCAGATAATACTTCAGATTTTCCAAAAATTGAGTACAGACCTCAGAAAATAGCATTCTTCATATTTTCAATTCATTAGGGTTGGTACTTCCTCTCATCCTTTTCAATTACTGATATATATCATATCTCCTTGATCATAAAACCGAATATAAGATCTTCTTCCTTACTCTCATTTCCAAATGGTTGATTCATTTGTGTAGTGATCCTTCTTTTCGGTTAATCAACTTGGATCTTTTATTTGTGCATATGGGGATAAAAGAGGGACATATTATCTTCCTTCCTCCTATATTCTTAATCACACAACAATACAACATACATCAAAATTACAATTAAATGTAAAGGTTAAGGAAATACAACACAAATATTCAAATACACATACATTCATCTAACTATTGTTCTTCCTTTACATTTTGGTGAACTCGCGATAGACAAATCTTTCTTTTTGGTGTTTGATTTACATTTTTATGCTAGATCTTGCATGTTCTTTCAATTACATTTAAAATTAATAAATCAAAATCTTGTGTTAGTTCATTTGCATTGCATCGGTGTATGAGATTTACCACTTCTAGTCCTACTTATAGCATCCCGGTTAGAAGAACCCGTAGACTTATCAGTTCATTTGATCCTGAGTCTTCTTCTCCTTTCCTTAGGACCCCAAATGATAATTTGATAACTCATGATTCCAATCCTTATATGGAGCATAACTCTTCTCACTCATCTCATGATGAGGATGATGCCTTAAGAGTTCATCCTGAACAAGTGCAAAAACTCTCAACCGAACTTGATAAAATGGGAAATTGGCTTATCCAAGAAAACCATAATCAAGATTCTATACAAGCTATAGATGCTATTAAGAAATTCCTCCATGATAATGATCAAGGTGTTAACTTCTTGCGTGGTCTTACTCATCTTGTGCATTCGAATGTTAAACCTTTAGGTCAAGAGGCTCAAGAGCTAGGATATACACCTCCTATCACTAGTCAAGGACCTTCTTCCATTCCTAGCATTCCTACTTATACTCCTCCTTTGAGTACAACATCTCTCACAATTGCATCTATTCCTGTGAGTGCTCCACCGGTATCTCTACCTACCTCACAACCTTCATATCATAGTGTTTCTTTTACTTACTCTAATCCCATTCCAACTTTGGTTCCTAATGTTCCACCGGTTATGTCTTCTATTCCTACTGCTTCCTACACTTTTCCTAGTGTTCCTAAAATTTATATGCCACCTGTTTCCTCTAATGATTCCACAATTATTAGTTTGGCTCAAACTGCGTCATCTTTACAACAACAACTTGCATCCTTAACCCAATCCAAGTTTACCATTCCTACATGTGACATGGGTAGTTTTTTATCCTTATAAATCATTTGTGCTACTGTCCCTCAACAAGATGATATGCCTCATCTTTAGAATTACAATGGTAAAGGCAATCCTGTCACTCATGTTAAAACATTTCAAATCCTTTGTACTGATTATGCTCATGACCATAGGATTTTAGCTAAATTGTTTGCTAGAACTTATCGTGATAAGGATTTGAAATGGTATTGTTCTTTACCTCATTATTCAATTGATTCTTTTCCTAAACTTTCTAATACCTTTATCCAACAATTTCAAAATAACATTGGTCCACAAGTTTCCTTAACTAATTTAATGAGTTGTAAACAAAACATTAAGGAAAAATTGACTGATTTCATTGGTAGATTCAAGCATTTGTATGCTCAGATTTATTATCTTGTTCCTGATATTGATATTCAACACATGTTTATTTCAAATTTACAAAAGGATATTAGAGATAAGATTCTGCTTACTGAATTTACCTCTTTTCAACAACTTTGTGTAGCACTTCACCATTATCAATTACAAGTGATTCAATTTGAGAGCAACACTCCAATGGCTCCTGTTCCAGTTGATAAGAGTGACACTTCTCCTAATCCTAATAAGTTTAAGAAACCTAACAACTATGTCAAGATTAATAAACAGGTGAATGCAGTTGCTGAGCAAGTTGTTGTTACATCCAATAATGTCACTTCTGCATCCACTACTTTCCGTATGAATTGTATGATCTCCTCCCTCTGAAACTTTGCATTCTATAATGAGTAGGTTGTTAAGTGCTAATATGATTACCTTGCCTCTGATTTGGCCTCTTCTCCCTACCACGATAGCATCCAAATCCTTCGATTCTAAAGATTTTTGTCAATACCATCGTTAGAATGGCCATGATACTGAAAAATGTTATTCTCTAAAGCATAAAATTCAAGATTTAATTGATTCTAAGGCTTTGTCTATTGATAATTTTGATGATAGTGGAAATAAAATTTTTTCTCCTCCTAATCAAAACCTTCAAATATATACAAATCCTTTACCTACACATGATACTAATACTATAGCTCAACCATCTTCTGTGGATATTGTTTATGATTCAAAGATGGATGAGCTTAATCACATTGTTAATCATCTAGAGTGTGTTGTTTCATCTCAACCTAATGTTCAAGATCCCTCACCTCTACTTCAACTTCCAGTTCCACCTAAACTTCAAAAACAAACTAAGGATAAGTGACCCAGGGAACTTTTAATCACCTTTGATGATTCTGAAATGATTAAGGCTCCTAATGGTCCCCTTTATATCTATGCTAGGGTTGCTAAGATACCTACTCATGGTTGTCTTGTTGATCCCACATCTTTAATAAATGTCATTACTAAGGAAAATATTTTTATGAAAAACTTACAACATGATTGCTATGATCCATCTGATGCATGGATCCAAACCTGTAATGGTTTTCTTTATCCTGCACTTGGTTCTATCAACTTACCGGTTGAACTTTGTGGTAAAGTTGTAGATGCTACCTTCATTATTATTCATACATCTGATCAATTTCAAATCAAATTTTGTTTACTGTGGATAACTTCTATGGATGCTATCTCGTCTCCTATTCATAAATGTCCTAAGTTCATTCATAGTGGAGAATTCAAAATGATTAATCATAGTTTGTATAAACCTTCTAGGCCTAGAGATTATGCTACTCTTTATTTATTTTGGCCTTCATTACCTAACTCATGTCCTCCTCACCTTGATCATCTCTTTCAATCATACCAAGCTTACAAACATCGCAAAATTACTGAGTTAAGCATGCCTCAGATAGATCTCAACCATGGTCTTTTACCTACTCCTTCCATACCTCCTTTAGCCATTACTTCTAATTCTAATAATCTAACTTCTATTGTTTCATTACAACACATTTAAAATCCTCCTATAGAACCTGTGAAGGAATCTGTTGCCATTCCTCCTAGTTCTCAAAATATGGTAATCAAAGAAAAATGCAATAAATCTGCTAATGAACGTTGTAAGAAGCGTAGAGCTAATGCTAGGGCCTGTGCTCCTCTTCTTCAAAACTCTTTACCTAATTTTTAGCAACCTATGCCTAATGTGTCGAAAGAAGTCAATATTCATAATGATGTTAAGATGAATGAGTATGATGATCCTATTCGCATCTTAGATCCCATTTCAATTAATCTTGATGAGGAAGACACTTTAGATGATCTTATTGATCTTAGTGATGAATATGAGACCATTGACCTTGACACTGACCTACCTCATATGCTTTTAACTCAATTAACAATTACACCTAGTATCGAGCAACGCGATTCTCAAGAGGATCCTATTTTGGAACTGGCTATAATTCTTTCTATATTGGATATAGTCCCTCTTGCGAGTTTCCCACCTTCCCTAACTAATATAAACCAAGATAGGGAGAGTAGGTGATGCGCCTGATTGGCCTATCCTTTATGGTAGCCCTTTTTGTGTTTGCATGTTGTATTGTGCTTCTCCCATACTGTGTTTGCTAAATGTTTGTTAGATTCTTTTATATGACTCTTGTTACTTTGTTGGTGAAAGGTAATAAAAGACTCAAACATGTTGTACAATTCCTCTATATGTATATTTATTCTTGTATATGTTGTTCTTATGTTATGTTTTACTTGTGCTATTTTTCATAAATGTTTCCCTTGTATAGTCTGCTTGGATCTGCGACGTGGTAGCATTGATTCTTTTTTGGTCTCCAGGTTGTGGTCCAAAAATATTCTTCTTTGTAACTCTTAAGTTTTCTTTCCTCCATTGTGATTGTAGTTCTACTTTCTTTGGGCAATGATTTCAATTCATTTGCAATAATATCATATCTATATATGCACATGTTATCTTATAATCATATTGACCCCACAGTAAGTAGATCCCTTTTGTGTTCTTTTGTATGTTTATGTTTTATTTCCCTTGATTTGTCTTTCTTTGGGGGCATCTCATAGTGGAAACGTAATCCATAGAGTTGTTTATGTTTCCATTAAAGCCACTGCTCCTGTTAAAGTGTTAGCACTAACTTTAATGTGGGGGCATACACTCTACTCACTTTTTGCACACACACATGTTCAATTTTTTTTTTTTTAAATGCTTGAAAACTTTTTCCCTTTATGGATTAAAAACTAATCCTTAAAGCATGGACATTTTACTTTTTAGGATCTCTTGATCCCTCCAGTTAAATTTACACGGATCTCTTGATCCCTCCAGTTTTTCAATGTTTTGATCCCTTAAGGTCGGAAGCTGTCCTTAAGAATGGATCTCCCTGATGGGTTGATTAGTGAGTAGCCACATGCACTGGGAAGTTCAACTCCATCTTTCCAATTATGTTGTTTACTTGTGTGGTTCACAATGGGATATAAGTTCTCATTGGGAAAGATAATCACTCCCTCTCTCTCTCCTTAACTAGTGATGTCTCTCTTATTGTGATCTTAGGGTTGATAAAGACTTAAGTCCCTTGGGGGCTTGATGATTTCTTTCTCCCTTTTTTATTCCAATAAGATTGTTTGTTCTTTATGATCTCCTTTACCAAGAGTTTGTGTTGAGTCCATACTCTTGCTAAAGTGGGGGCTAAATGTATAGTCAAAAAATGGAAGCAATTTCATGATAGACTTGTTTAGCCTTCTGAGTAAGTGGTTTGGGGTTATGTAAAGCACCTTGAATGGGTTCCTGATTTAGACCTGGCTTTCCCCCAGTTCTGCCCCAATTCTCCACCTCTTTCTAGCCAGGTTTTGGCATTTTGGACTGCAGATTTGAGATCTTTGACCTCAGGGTCAAGGTCGACCTTTTAGGTCTATGTCAACCTTGACCCTGACCTAGGACAAGGTTGAAATCACCCTATACCTAGGTCAAGTTTGACCTCGATCTTGACCCAGGGTCCAGATTTCAGGGTCTCACAGTTTCTAGATGTCAGTCTTTGAAAAAGTTAAATACTGCTTCTGGGTCGGCTGTTTCGAGTTTCAAAGTGATGATTCCTAAATTATATTTAATATAAGTCCTCTCCTATGGGTAAAGGATTTAGTGGGAATTTAATTCTCTTATGTCAGCCTCCTTAGAAGATTGTGCCCTAATTTCATATAAAAGGAAGCTTTCTCCTCTCGTTTCCTCTAAGACTCTCTAACCACAGGCAATCAAGCAAGAAGCTCTTCTAAGTCCTCTATCCAAGCCTAAGCCTTATTGATCAATTGAGAAGCATTATCAAGTGAAGTTCAAGCAAGCTAAGGAGAAATATTTGAAGCAAACATTTATCCATGATCAAGCATTCAAGTATTCATCAAAGAGATCCATGGAAGGCCATTGAAGGTTTCAAGCTACATAGTGCCCTTTTGGTGATCTCTACATCCACCTTCTACCAATCCTCTTCATACTCAAGAGCCCATTTAATATTTGGTGTTGGAGATCTACAAGAAATTGATTGAAGACATCCTACATTCTAAATTCTAGATCTATTGGTGCAAACATACTTGTGGATTCAAGGATTCAAATCCTCCACAAGGACTTTTACAAGCAAGGTGAATTTATGAATTTACTTTTTTTACTTCTGCAATTTCAATTATATATTTGAGGTTAATTCCAAAACTAAGGTTTGAACAAGGAAAACCCCTCCCCCCCAATGAACAAATCTCTTTTTCTTGCAGGTACAAATGCGGAATTTTGGATTTGTACTCAGATCTAGATTCCCTTTTCAGTGAACTATCGGGATTCGTGAACAGATTTTCTATCCAACATGTGCAGGTCAAGGTTGAGATTATTGGGTTAGGGGTGACATTTGCGGGTCAAGGTCAACCTTTTTTTCAAGACGGTGTCAGATCAGAAAAATATTTCTAGGTTTTGTTTGTCTCTGTGTTTCTATTCTAGATCATACTTCAAATTTTCTAGAAACTGAGTACAAACCTCAGAAAATAGCATTCTTCAGATATGAAATTCTTTAGGGTTGGTACTTCCTCTCATCCTTTTCAATTACTGATATATATCATATCTCCTTGATCATAAAACAGAATATAAGATCTTCTTCCTTACTCTTATTTCCAAATGGTTGATTCATTTGTGCGTTGATCCTTCTTTTGGGTTTATCAACTTGGATCTTTTATTTGTGCATTTGGGGATAAAAGAGGGATATCTTATCTTCCTTCCTCCTATATACTGAATCACACAAAAATACAACATACATCAAAATTACAATTAAATGTAAAGGTTAAGGAAATACAACACAAATATTCAAATACACATACATTCATCTAACCAATTTTCCCCCCTTACAGAAGGATGGCATGGTAACAGATTTTGAAGGCAAGAGTGTTGATGGTTATGAGAATATTGAATGTTTCCCCCATACCCAGTTTGAAGAGGAAAACAAAGAGTCGTTGTCAGCTTCGGCTAGTGATTCTAGTGAGGAAGAGGACAAGGAAGAGTGTTCCCATAAAGCCAAGGAAAAAGTTAACAACACTGAAGTCAAGGGTAAATATGTGGATGTGGGTGTTCAGAAGGTTCCCATTCTAGTTAATTATGCTAGCTCTGAAGAACATGATGTTCCTATTTCCCCGAAGATTGAAGTGGTCATGGACGTACAGTCGGATAGGAAGGAGAATAATGAGATTCCTATTTTGGAGTCTGATGAGAAGGGTAATAACCCTTCCATCTCTAGGAACATTCCCTTTTTGAGAATAGATGACATGAAGGAAAGGAATGTTTAACTCCTTCAAGAGGATATGAATGACAAGATTGATCCGCCTTTCAGTGTTCTCCAAATGACAAAGGTGATTTTGATGTATTCGTTTTGCCTCATGAAATGAGTTTTCAAGGAAATTAGAAGCCTCAATCTTAGTTTCTAATCCCTATCTTCCAAAGTTGATCTTCTTCAGGGGAACTTAGATACTGGGTCGGCGGGGATGGAAGTTCGAAAGGATAAAGAGGATGAGAAGAACATGAAGGAGTTGTGGGACAAAATGGAAATCTTGGAGAACACTTTAAGAAACACATGCTGGATAAAAACATTTTTATGGGGTTTGCAATGGAGTGTTTCAATACCATCAATTTTGAGCTAAATGTTGGGTCTCTAACTGTGAATCTCTAAGATGACAAAGATGATGTAGGTGATGTAGTTCTAGGAAAGCATACACGGTCTGCAAAAAAGAAGAAGATCCAATACATGATCCTAGAGCTCTAAAATTTTAATGTGGAAATCAAGAAGGTGTCTCAGGCTACGAAAGAGGCAGAGGGAACTCTTTTTGAGTTTGCCTAGGTCTTGTTGTTCCCTTGTTTCTATACTTGTTTAGTTTTTGGTTTTTATTTGTTGGGTGTTGTTGTTGGTTTCTGGTTGTTTGTTTCTAGTTTTTTGTGTTGGTTCTAGGTTTAGTGGGTTGGTTTCTAGTCCTATTCTAGTTCAGTGGGCTTAATATTTATTCCTATTTTGTAAGGATTGTAAGGGCTTTTGGGTCCCCCTAAAACCTATTTTTACTAGCAATCCAAAAAAAATTGATACAACGATTGTATAGAATAATATGTTTACACATTGTTAATGTATTGATTTTTTTAGGTACCTCAAAAATGTCTTCAAAGAGAAAGAAACAAGCTACCATTGAAAAATTGTACAAGTGGAGTAGAGAGAGACTTCTAGTAAATCTCGCAATAAGATTTTGAAAGAAACATTTGGGTCTTCTTAAGATGATGATTTAAATAAAGAAATAAATTAATTTGAGGAAGAGGATAGTTTTAATAATGATATTGAAGAGAGATAAAATATTATTAGTGAAGAGAAGGAAAAGTGCAAGTTAAAAGAAAATTTTGAATGGAACGGCTAAAACAATTTGTGTGATTAAATTATTTTAATTATGATGGAAACATAATAATGAAATGTAATTAGTGTGAGAAGTATAAGATGCTAGGGCCATGGCGCATTATAGATTATAGGGGATGGATATATTAATTTGCAATGTGATGCTCATGTAACTCATGAAAAACCTTGGATACATAATGATGCTCAAGCAAGATGGATTAATGCATCATAAAGATAGATAAAGTCTATTCCTAATCATATTTTAGAGATTGAAGATGATAATAGGGAAAGAATAATAACCACAATGAAAACAACTTATTTTTTTTTTTTGGAGGATTTATCTTTAGCTAAATATGAGAAAATAAATAAATTTCTAATGGATTTGAAAACTCCTAATATGCAAAAATATCAGACTACTCTACATACACAAATCATAAGTGTGCCAATGAGTTTCTTTTTGGCATATCAAAATATCTTGAGAAAATTTAAATAGATGAGATGTTGAAAAGTCCCTTTTTCATTGATGATTGATGAATGTGCTAGATGATAAAGGGAAGACTATATACGGTACTATCAACCAATTTATCAACGATAGAGAACTTCCATTAGCAAAGGTAATAGTTGTCTCAATTGATGGTTATTATAGAATAGTTGGCTATGAAAACACTTATTTCTACATTATCTCCTCATCAACCACTATATTGGGTAAGAAAATACATATTTTCACACTTATCTTCAAATTAGTAGATATTACCAGTAATTCTAAAATCTTCAACAACTATTTTCTAGCTTGTTTCTTCCTAATAGTATAACCATTATTTTTTAAACTAACTTTATTACCCTTATTACACATTTTACTAACACTGAACAAATTATGTTTCAAACTTTCAACATAGTAAACATCACCAGTTCTATAGTTACCATCAATTGAAATGGTTCCTATGTCTTTTATTTTATCACTTCCTTCTCCAATGAATCTAATTTATCCACCATCATATTCTTCAAGCATGATAAATCTTCTTTTATCTCCTATCAA
This sequence comes from Thuja plicata, assembly GCA_018584345.1. Taxonomy (NCBI): domain Eukaryota; kingdom Viridiplantae; phylum Streptophyta; class Pinopsida; order Cupressales; family Cupressaceae; genus Thuja; species Thuja plicata. The sequence goes on along the minus strand of MU225966.1, from coordinate 1,428,275 downwards.
ATGAATTGAACAACCGAAATCCATAATCCATACACCTGCAACAACTTTAGCATGCAACGTAATTTGTTCCCTTCTTTGTGAGATAGCTAAAATATGATTCCTCAATAGTTTCATTAGAATTTTGTCCCTTAGAAAAAAATTCTTCCATAGAACACAAGTTCCTTTTACCTCTACCTTTGAAATTAAATTTCTCTCTAAAATATTTTTTCTTTTGATTTTTTTTTTATCTTGATATTTTGAAATTCTAACTCAAAAATTAGCACATGTTCCCAAAAAGAATATTTAAAAACAAGCATTGTTCCATAAAAATCAACCATTGTTTCTCGTCCTTGTAAAACCAGTCTTCCCTTTTTAAAATGCAAGCATTATTCCTTAAAAATCAACCAGAACACACATCTAATTTGATGTCATTCTCAACTTTGATTTAAACTCTAGAATGAAGAAAATCACAAAAATAAAAGTAATAAATATATTCCAAGGAGAGAAAGACTCCTCACAATGTCGTGAGAAGATTTCCTAAAATTGAAGAAGAAAAAGGTGCGATAGTTAAAGGTGACAACACCTACAATGATCCTAAAAAAATTAAGCCTTTATGGGGTAAGGCCTTACAACAAATTATGGAATATTTCACTCTAGATGGTAGATATTTTAGGGTTCATGGGTATCATTTCATTTTCCTGAATCACTTTAGGCACAAGATTTTAATATATTTTCCATAGTTTTTTCTCTCATTTCTCAGTACCAGCATTAAAGAGCATAGGAAGAATCTGAGTAACCTATTTATTTATCAAGGGCTTTTTTTTCTCTTTGAACACTTCTAGGCTAGGGTTCCTTATACCCCTGGCAAACATATCTCTGCTATGGATGAAGAGGAGAAAACTGATTCAGAAGTGTTTGACAAGGGATGGGAGACTAAGAAGGACAATGAGGAGGCTCCTCCTCCTCCAATTAAAAACCCTAAGTGTTCCCTGAAAAGGAAGGTGATTAGCACTCTGAATATCAAAAAGTATGAGGGTGATGAAGGAATGCAAACTGAAGAAAGTGAGGAGGAAATTACTCCTATCCCTGTCGCTAGAAAGAATAAAGTTGTTTGTAGTAAGCATGGTACTTCCAAAGCCAACAAGTTTGAGGTGGAGGTACGTGTTGACATTGATGAGGATGAGGAGGAGTTTTTCGAACCCACCCACTCAATAATGAAGAAGAAGATTGGTACTAATATGATTACTAGAGACACCAGTAAGGGTGATCCTACAAATGTGGCTACCCCTTCCATCGTTAAAACCAAATCAAGAAAATCCCTTGTTTCTGATGCTAGTGGTGTCAAGAAGGTGGAGGGTAATGGTAAAGTGTCAGTGTTGGATGACTATCAGAGCTCTGTTGACCATGATGTTCATATTTCACCTTTAGAGCATGAGGATTTTCAGCTATCTGGTTTGCCTCCTCACAAGAAAGGTAAGTGTAGGACTTCCTCTATTAAGTTGTGGTATGAGGCTTTAGAGGAAAATCTAGAAGTTACTATTGGTGTCTTGCAGACCATAAATGACGCTCCCCTCTCCTCTTTCAGGGTTATGAGATGAAGTTTTCATGAAATTAAAAGTTTCAATCTAAAATATCGTACCCTTACTATGAAGTTTGAGGAATAAAAAAAAAAAAACTGGGGTTAATGAAGCCTGGAAGAGTGCTAGTTCAGATCTTGCTTCTTATATTGTGTGGACTTATGATGAAAAGAAACTTTTGATGGATAATGTGGAAGCTGAAGGGAAAGCCAGGGAGATATTTGATGAGAAGCTGGAGGACCTTACTCAACGGTTTGATAAAATTGATGACACTCTCAAGAAGATCATGGAACAATGTTTTAAATTTATCAATTCTTCTGAGGAGAATATGAGAGCCTTAGTTACAAAGCTGGAGACTTCCCATCTTGAGAAGGCGATTATCAACCTTGAACAGGATAAAGAGGTGTTGGTTGGTGATACTGAAGGTCTGGGGAAGTGTACCGGAGCCAACATGAAGAAGAAAGTAGTCTCACTGCCTCTGGATATCTAGGAGCTCAAGAATATGGCTCAGAGAATGAACCATGTGGAGGTAGAGGTCGCTGCAACCTTGAAAACCCTTGGTTAATCCTATTTATTTTTTCTTTGTTGTTCCTTGGGTTTGTTAGCTTTGTGCTAGCTTTTTGCTGCGTTTGGACTAGTGCTAGCCTTTTGGTCTCTTTTTTTTTTTCTTTCTGAATCTTCTCTAGTTGGTCTGATGTTTGTTAGGGGAATTTAATGCTTAATCTTATGTTATAGCTTTGTAAAAGGTTTCGGGTCCCTTCAAAACCCATTTTTGCATTAATAAAAAATATACACATTCAAAAACTCTAGGAGACAAAATAACATTATGAAAATATAAAAATTCATCTTTATCTTCAATCCAATTTATCAAATTACTATTGCTAAAAATTCATAGGATTATATGCTACATCCTAGATATCTCTAGGTCATGATATGATGTCCTGCACAAGTTTCTTGAACATGGTCCAATTCAAAATTCAAAACTGATTTGTAAATAGTAAAACTAAGACAATTACCTTGGCGAAGTCATTATGTACCATTTAACCATTGAAAGAAACAACATTGTAGATTCCTATGCATAGAAGTCTTTAGGAAGAATAACTACTTTAGCAATCTTCACTGTTCTATTTATTACCATACGATTATTTAAATTATTTTTGTTGTCATATAAATTATATCATATTTTTTCGATCGGTATACTAGCATCTAAAAATTCTTTGATAGGTAACCCTGAAATTCTTCAATAGATAACTCACAAATTCTTCAATAGATATAACTCGCAAAGTCTTCAACGGAAAACTCCATTTATTAGATATAACCCGCAAAGTCTTCAACCAAAAACTCCAATGAACAAGACTCAAGGTCATTCATTTATACCCGTTAATCACGCAAGAATCGGTTAATTCAATGTATAACCGCATTGGTCAAGGTCATTTATATATACCAATTAAACACACAATGGTCCGTGTAATATTCGCATAAGCATAGCCGCCATTGACTAGACCTCGGGGCCAGCCAAGGTTACCCTACTTCCTATTGTATTCTCAAGGTCATTCATTTATACTTGTTAATCACGCAGGATTCAGTAAATTCAATGTATAACTGCATTTGTCAAGGTCATTTATATATACCAATTAAACACGCAATAGTCCGTGTAATATACGCAGAAGGATAGCCACCATTGACTAGACCCCGGGGCCAGCCAAGGTTACTCTACTTCCTATTGTATTATATATATGCCAACTTCCAATGTTTAACATTCACAAACTACAGCTTGGTTGTTGTTGACAAGTAAGAGAATTGAGCAGGGAAACACATAGTTTTGGGAGAAGATTGGAGGTGGAGCTACTCCTACGCACGGCTTAAATATCACACACTAAGCTTTGACTTAGTCTATTGTCTAATATGGACCCCACCTTCATCTTCTCCGTCTATTTCTTCTCCGTTTAACTAGGTCTTCTTTTTGTTTGGCGATAAATCATTGTTCTTAATTTCAATCGTTCGTACTTGTTTGACATCGGGCTGGGAGAGTTGAAATATTTCCAGAGTCACTTCATTGGCAGCTTTGGCTCACTTTTTTATTAACATCTATTTTTATATAGTTCTTAACATCTATGCTTATTTAAGTTTTTGTACTTATATGTATATGTTTAGGGAGATTAAATCTATCAACACATTTTTATTTATTATGATTATATTTAATATGTTTATTTTATTTAGTCTAGTTTTTATATTATATTTTTATTATAATATTATTTCTATATTTACTAATATATAAAGTTTATGTGGATTGGTACTCTGCGAAACTTGCGATGATTGGCACTGTGAAACCCGCGATCTCCACTATCTCCAACTCGGTCTTCGACGCTGGAGGAAAACTTGGCGGTAGTAGCCAAATTAGTGGCGGGATCTCCAATTCCAACATGACAAACATTTATGACAGCAACGATGGCTCCTCTGACAGTGGCATTACTCCGACGCCAGGTGTGTTCACTCCTTACTCCCCTGCATCTAATAACATTAATTTCATTAACGCCCCTGCAGATGCCGTACCCACTTCTCCTCTCTCGGCTCTGCCGAGGGAAGATATTAACATTAACAAACCTAAAACCTCTGTGCATTCCTCTCCACCTCCCGGCCGCCCTAAGTCATTTTCAGAAGCCGTAGCCTCCGCAGGGATTACAATTCGCTCGGAAGCTAGGTTTACCGTTAACGATGGAACCCATCACGCCGGTAAGAACCCTGGTAGCTCCAAGTCTTTCTCTGTTTCTCCAAATTCTAAGATGCTTTCTGAAATTGTTGAGGAAAAAACTAGGTTAAAAAGCTCGGCAATTTTCTTTTCAGCAGTGAAAATTGATAAGGTTCCTCCTAGAAAATTTCTTGATGATTGGTTTCACAATTACTGGAATCTTAAATTAGGTTTGCATATTTCATTCTGTCGGCAGATTCAAAAAGGTTTGTTTGTCATTTTTTTTGTTAACCATGAGGCTCAAGCAGAGGTCTTAAAAAAATAGTATTGGGCTATTGGCTCGACATCCTTTAGGGAAATAGCTTGGTCCCCAAAGGCAAATTATGAAGAAGTCCTCGCTCTATCGGCCCCTTGCTGGATCTTGATCAAACACATTCCCCCGTTTCTATGGCGGTTTATTCCTCGACTTTTGCAACCCCTGGGAAAGGTCATTCACATGGATGACACTGTTCGGTTTGTTCCACATATGGACGCCCGTGTCCTAATATCTCTAAAACCTGGTCTGGAAATCCCGGCCAATCTTGACATTAACATCGACAACACTGAATTTTGTTGTCCTATTGAGGTTCTCGGTGGGCTCAACACTTGTTTTCTAAGTCGCAAAGAAGGACATCAGCGGAAGGATTGCCCTATCATTCAGAAAAAACCACCGTCTAAAAAACCAGAGCCTTCAATGGTGGCTGAAACAGTAAATAAGACGGTCAGTTTGAACACAGCTAACATCTCTCATACTACCCCCAACCCTAACAATTCCACCCCTGATATATCTCATTCCAAACAAACTGACTGTCTTGAAGCCTTGCCCGCGGATGGTTTTCAAAATGTGACTAAAATCTCCAACAAGAGAAGAAGGAAATCTAATAAAAATCCCGCATCCTTCCAAAGCCATCCCACCCCTACAATGGCTAACAGAGTTGCCCCCATCGACATTGCTTCTCTGCTCTCTCAACCTTCCCCCTCTGCAGATCTCACTATCTCAGAACCGTCTGCTTTCAACACCTCTTGTAGAACCCTTAAAGAAATCAGCGATGAATATAGTATTGCGGTAATTCCTGCTCTGCAAAACATATCTAGGGAAGGATTCCCTAACCCGGCTAAAAAAATGGAATTAGACATTACCTCTAATTGTGAGGAAGAATTTAAAACAGGGCTCCCTTTGTCTAAATGAAGAGGGAGACCCCCAGGTTCCAAAAACAAGAGTTCTAATAAAACTGATGAAGAAATCTCTGCTATTATGATGAACCCGAATATGGATTCATCTGAATTGCACATCTCTCCCCAAAATGTTTCCTCATGAACTGTATCTCCTGGAATGTGAGGGGACTCGAGTCTCCCGATAGGAAATATGTCATTAAGAACTTCCTTCAATCTTGTCATAAATTAGACTTCCTTATGTTGCAAGAAGTCAAAGCCACTGGTTTCGTTCTGGATTCCAATTTAAACTTTCTTTGGAAAGATGAGATTAAGGTTTATACCTACCACCCGAAAGGCAAAGGGGGTGTTGCTTTACTCATTAATCCAAAATGGGAAAAATTTATGACTAACCGTGGGATCTCTCCGTGTAACAGAGTGGTCTGGGTCACTCTCAATTACAATAACTATGAATTTGGCATTTGCTCTATTTATGCTTCGAATGATACTAAAGAAAGAGGTAAACTTTGGGAATGGATGACTTCCCTCCCCTGCATCCCTTGGTTCATTGCTGGTGATTTCAACATGATTGAACATCAGGACGACAAAGGTGGGGGACTGCCTTTTTCTTGGAAAGATATAGAAAAATCTCATTGGTTTAAAATGAAAAATGCTCTGCAACTTTATGACCCTCTTGCTGGCAATAAAAACAATAATCCCGAGCCTTGGTTTACGTGGTGCAATTATCAACAGGGGACTGATAGAATCTACTCCCGTCTCGACCGCTTTTATGCCAACAAAAATCTCTTCTCCTTCCTCCCTGATAAAATTGGTAACTTCGTTTTGGTTTCTCCCTCCCCTCTGTCGGATCATCACCCCATCTCTGCATCTTTTACCTTCAACAGGGCCCCGATTAGACACAACACTGCTAACTCCAAGTTCCTTCTTAATATTAGTCTTAATGATGTTGATCTTCTAGCTGCCATTCACATTATTAACATCATAAATAAGAATAATTTTCCTAAGGATTATAGAAGAAACATTTGGAATAGAAATATCCACGCCTGGCAAAATCTTCTCAAGACCATTGGTCAAAAGAAAGATAAAGACTTCCGATCCACTGAGAAAGCTCTCTCGGCTGAATTAACTAAGGCTGAAATTAACAACCAAGCTAATACCACTGACCTTAACTTTACTTCTCAGGTTATGATGGCTAAGGACGCCCTCAGGCGACACCTTGTGACTAAAACCAGAGGTGCTAGGATTAGATCTCGGACACACTGGCTCCAATATGGTGACTGCAGAACCAAGTTTTTTTTCAACCTTATCAAACACAAGCATTCTAATGAAACAATTGAAAAGATCATCCATGATAACCATGAAATTTCCGACATTGGCATGATCAAAGACACTTTTTCTCAATTCTACTGTATGCTCTTCTCTTCTGAAGATACGGTGGAAGCCTCTCACCTCAGAGATCAATGCAGAATTCTTATCCCTAAGGTGGTCTCCTCTGAAGATGCCCTTAGTCTTGCAGAGGATATCACTTTAGAGGATATTAACAATGCCATTAATTCCCTGAAAAATGATAAAACTCCTGGCCCTGATGGCCTTCCCATCAAATTCTACAAAGCCAATCAACACTGGATTGCCAAAGACCTTCTTGAGATCTACAAGGAAGCTCTGGCCCATGGATCTCTTGGTCCCTCTATCAATAAAGGCATTATTAAAATCATCCCCAAGGATGGGGATAAAGCTCTCATCAAAAATTGGAGACCGATTACGCTCCTTAATGTATCCTATAAGATCTTTGCCAAAATCCTGGCCACTAGACTTGCTGGCATTCTCCCTAAATTCATTTGCTCTACAAAAATTGGTTTTATAAAAGGTCAATATATCTTAGAGAACGTCCTTACTAGCTGGGAAGCCATGAACTGGGCTACTCAGTCTAATCAGAACTCTGGCATGTTACTCCTTGACTTCGAAAAAGTGTATGACAGGATTGAATGGAATTTCATTCACATGATGCTTGAATCATTTGGTTTTCCTCCATTCTTCTATAAGGCTGTCCGTATGCTTCTTCAAGATGCCTGCGCCCAAATTGACATAAACGGTTCCCTGTCTGATACCTTTCCTTTGGGAAGGTCCATTTGGCAAGGCTGCCCTTTGGCCCCTGCTCTCTTTGCCATAGCTTCTGACGCTCTTTATTATCTTCTTAGATATAATACTCTTTCACCTACTGTCCAAGGCATATCTCTCCCCAACAATGATGATCTCATCAACAGCCAATTTGCTGATGACATGGCTATTTTCTTTAACAATACTGCTGATAACTTTGAAAATCTACAATCCAAGTTAAAGATATTTTGTTCTATTTCTGGAGCTAAGATTTCACATTCTAATTCCATCTGTCTGGGATGAAATGAACACCCTCCTAAATGGTTTAAAAATTATGAATTCCAACGGGGAGGCCCCCAAAAGATTGTGAGGTATCTTGGCATCCCCTTTGCCATAAATCCCTCACTAAAAGACATGTGGCTTTGGGTGAAAGGTAAAATCACTAAAAAGTTGAATATGTGGCATAACCGTGC
>MU225966.1:1399702-1418780 GCA_018584345.1 Thuja plicata | reverse complement strand
GGAAAAAAGTTGCATGGATGGAAGGAGAGCAGGGCTGGACCACCTGGGTCGATATCACTGATGGACACCTCCATTAGTGGCTTATTGTGTACCTTTTTTGCATACTGTTATTAACTCTGGGAACTCCATTTTTTTTGCTCTTCTGAGCTATTTTTCGGTTGGGGTTATGTCCCCCTTTTGATACTATGGGATCCTTCACTGTAATGTCCTTTTGAACACTTTATTATCAATACAAAAAAAATATATAAAGTTTATATAAAATAATTTATAAGTGAAATAATAATTAAATAGTTTATATGATTTGATAATTTATTTTTTATTAAAATAATTTAATAATGAATTTTATTTATATATTTATTTTTAGATTGTATTATTTTCAATAAAAAAATTTTAAACATTAATATTAAAATCAAACATTAGGAATGACAAGATATTAAATAGTCTAGATTTTTTGTGCTATTATGGTTGTTCCTCATTGTTTTATTTGTATTACCATTTGTAGTTTTTGTGGTGGTGTAACCTTTGAATTGCTACAAACTAAGCATTGTAAATGTTGTTATTACATTATACTCAATAGAAAAAAATATTTAAATCAAAGATAAATTTTGAGCTTATATAAAAATATTATATAAATGAAAAAAAATATTGAATAATTTTTTTAATGAAAACATAATTAAATACATTTATTTTTATTTTTTATTTTTAATTTATTTCTTATTTATATTTCATTTTATCATAATGTAACTTTTCACACCTATTAATACATTAATCAAATTATAAATTTTTAATTTATATAAAAGAATTAGGAAAATTGAATGAAAAAATAATAAATAAATTTTTTTATTTCAATGAATAAATGATTATTAAATTTGATCTTTATATTTTGTTCTTATTTTTAACTATATTATATTATGATATTTAATTTTTCTATATTATTTTTCTTTCAAACAATGTCTTTAAAATTGATATTAATATATTATTACATGTAAAAATATATATTATAATAAAATTTAATATAATAATATAATATATATATATATATATATATATATAAACAATAAATATAAATATATTAAATTATATAAACAAGGTTCTTTGATATTTATTTTAATTATTTATAATATTTTATATTAAAATTTATCTTTACATTTAATTTTAATATATTATTCCTTAAACACATGTATTTATAAAAAATTAAATATCATAAACGACACGTAAATAAAATATATTTTTATTATTTATATATTAAAATCAAATTATAAAATCCATTAATAATTTTTTAGTGATCAAATTTTTTTATATAGAATAAAATTTTATAATCTATCTATCTATATGCATGTGAGAAAAATAGGTATAAAAAAATAATATAAAAAATAAAGTGGCAAGGTACAAAGGAGGAATATTTCAACTTTGTCTACACGTTGTCAAATACTTACAAATTCTGACAAATACAGATCGTTGAAAGAAGGTACACTTATTTATGGTCAAACAGAAAATAACGAGCACAACAAACAGAGAAGATGTACAGAAGTGGGGTCATATTGAACATCACACTAAATCAAAGCTTAATGTGTGATGTTTAAGGCTGGCCCATGAATACAATCAAAATTTCATATCTAATGGAGCGTTCATTCAAACATGTAGGTCTACACTACATTAGATTCACCATATGTTTGTGGTTCTTTGTAGATCCGTTTGGATACAAAGTTTGATAGCTAATGCTGAGAACAACATAAGGAAGAGAAAATAAAAACCTCGTTATACAATGCAATGCTTATCTTTTGAGACAATAAATAAAATAATCGCAAGCAGCTCTGTAAGTTTTCATTGGTTGTTAAGTATATGTATATTAGAACCACAACCCTTATGACGAGTTGGTATACTCACTCAAGACAAAGAAAATGTCTATACCAATGTTCTCTTTATTTTTTACTTTATAGTTTATAGTTTTCAAGTAGGCTCTATAATAAGAACACAAAGACATTATAAGGTTTTCAATTTAAATCTATAACATGTAGATTGGTAGCCCTTTACATATGTACATTCCTCAAACATAGTAGCACATTTTTTCCGACAAATTGATCTCTCTTCCATATCACCTTTTTAAAGTTTTTTAAAATGAAAATGTGCCAATTAGATGTATGACTCGTGTTTTATTATATTAATTTTGAATATTACAAGAAACTATATTTTCACTTCAATCATTAAATAGATACTATTGAAATCTTCTGTATAGTTCACATGTATCAGTGTTTCATTTCTTTTGACATTATATCTCATCATAATCATTGGTATTTTCTATCATGCAAATTCTTAGTTTATTTCAAGATCTATGACCTTAATTTATTCATTTACATAATTGTTGTTTCTTTTTTTTACTTGAAATCGAATGTTGATTGCATGTAGGTACAATTATTTCCTAGCATTGGTTGCTTTAATACCACCTCATCAAATCCAAAGCTCTGGTCATCTTCATTCTTTGTCACCCTATTATATCCTATTGACTTCATATTCTCATCCCCACTTCATGCAATCCAAATGCTCCCTTAATTTAGAAAACCTAGTTTTAATGTATTTTTATTTTCTATAAGGGATCAAAGTGGACGAGTGGTCATAAAATGTGTTTAAAGTCTCTTTATGACATATAATCAAAACAAAACAAATATATAGAAATACATCCCCTTTGATTTCATATGAGAGTAATGCTACGCTTTATATAATCTTATACATTTTTGTGTGATGCATGAACCCTGATTTCATTAACTAGTAAAAGATTTTTCAATTGGTTGTATCATACAACTAATAGTAAGCTAGAAAAATTATTAACCCTCAAACAATCCAGTAGGTTTTCAGATTTATGTCAACCCTGTTGTATTATATACTCATCAAATTCAATTAATATTGATCTTTGCAAGGATCATCATAGGTATGAATACCTATCTAACAAAATTGAACTATTGGATATAGACCGATCATCAAATAGTTCTACTTATGGTACAAGCATATATCATTCATATAAACTTCCTTTGTAATGTTAATTGTTATAGTACTTCCAGATATTTCTATTTAAAGTCATCTCGTCAATCATTTCAAATCAAATAATCATGATTATTATTGATAATTAGATAGTTATGGTTAATGATTGTGAGTATTAATTTAGATGGTTGAATAGTAAGTCAAGATGCTCTAACTATTAAAATTAAAATCAAATATAAAAAATGAATAAAACATTTTTTATTACTTTTTACAATCAACAACATGATATTATAACTTTACATGTAAATCAAAATAATGTTCTTACTTCTTCTTCTTGGAGGACTCTAAAATAACTAATTAAAATTTTTCAAGAATGTTTAATGAAATTGATTAGTATTTTAATTATATCTAAAAATATATTATACTAATTAGATTAGATTGAGAAAACAATATCAAATCATGCAAACAAGTCTAGAAATAAAATCTTATTTTTTATAAACTCAACATAAACATTGCACTTTCATTACCATCTTGCCCTAAAATTCGTAAATAACCTAAAATCAATAATTAATTTTAAAATTGTATACAAAAAAAATAGACTTATACATAAGATTATTGTAAATTAATTTAATGTATCTTCTATGCACGTATATAATTATACTTTAATATATATTAGTGTATCTCATTCTCTATCAGCATTACCCTTGCACCTCTTTCCAATGTAAATATAGTAATATTTTCTTAGTTTTATTAAAAGAAATTGTTATTTTATCTTTTAAAAATAAGTTTTCTTAATGCTTCACAAATTTTGCATCTAAAATAAAAAATTCAAGCAAGCATATAAAATAAATTTTAACATTATGATGCTTATATTTATAACATTTAAGAAATTATTATTTATAAATATTAGGCATATCTAGTTGTATTTGTTCATTATGTTTTAGACAATTTTAAGTTTTTTTCAATTAAATAATAAGCATTTAGGTTTAGAAGTTTGTCAAATATATCTAAGAACTAAAGTGTGGTTTACATATATTTTTTTCAATCTTTTGTAAAAATAACTGAATACAAAAAGCTTACTTATCCTTTTGATATGAGAAATCTTTTTTTATAATAACTCCACACTCTCATGTGAAAAAAATATATCTCTAGTTAGATATTAAGAATAGTTTTAAATATTTTTATTAATCATAAAAAAAATACTGATATAATGTGATTCATTTAGTCTTCCCTCAAAGAAAACGACCTCCATTATAAATGAAATACCTATTACATTTAATTCCCATTAAACTTCTTGTTCTTGAAGGATTAGATTTATATGTTAAAGATTCTATGATAATAATTATAGCATATAAATATTTTGATATAATTAAAATAAATTTTATTAGGTATAATTAATTTAAATTAATTAAAAGAAATTAAAATCTATAATAATTTAGGAAATTAAATACGTGGATTATGTTAATTTTAGATTTCATAGTAGAGATATGTTGGAGATGTTTTGTTGAATATATTTATGGTGCTGAGAAATTTAGAGTGTGTCCAAACTCTTCATTCAAGGATGTTAGTTTTGGAGTATTTGGAGGAGATGAGTGTGACCTAGGATTAGAGTTGCAAAGCAATGGAAATAATTTTAGAGTGTGATCATCAAGCATGGTATGTGAAGTGCTATAAATGACCTACAAATACAAGTCCCCAACTATGTATCCCTTTCTCACATTATAATTTTGTCAATTTAGGTACATTTAGGACCCCATAATTAGGTGAACAGTTGGTGTGTAGGATTCTATACCACAAATATTGTATGGTCCATCGCAAATAATAGTGAATCGACACAATTAGGTTCACTACAACTAATGGTCAATCAACAATAATTTAGAGTTTTTCAGAATTCTTCATTTGTGGATGCTTGTTTTGGGATGTTTTGAGGAGATGGGTGTGCTCTAGGAGGAAAGTTTCCAAGTGATGGAGAGAATTTCAAAGTATGATCATTGAGTGTGTCGTGTGATCCTATGAATGGCCTATAGATGTGGGTCCCCCACTATACATACCTCTTTCTTAATTTATGGTTTTGTCATTTTTTGATAGATTTAAGGTCCTAGAATTAGGGGGATTATTGTGGTGCAGGATTTTACACCACAACTACTATTGGGTTCGTCATAACTAATAGTGAGTCAACACAGTTGCTAGTCCTACAATAAAATTGTGTGATTTAGAATCATAACTATTTTTCTTATTAGGTCATAATTGATAGCTCGATGGAAGAACTTAATTTCTTATTACAATTGATATATCACATCTATTAAATCTAGCAATGAAACTAACTATCAAAGTAGAAAATTGACATTGCTATTAATATTTGTCATTTTTTTTGGCTAATTAGGTTTAGGATTAGGTCACTATTGATCGTATGTATTATTTTTTTGTAGTTTACATTGCATATCCTCTACATATGTGAGAGTCATCCTACATGTTTGGCATCACAACACCACTTGATCAATGAAAAGTGAGATACTCTAGATGTATTAGTTTTGTACAACATCATGTTCATGCCCAAGATTAGCAATATTAGGGTTCTCCTCACTATATTAGCAAAGAGGTGATATTCACATACCAACTCTTTTCAAATACCCACAAGAGAGTGAAGATTCACTTTTGAAAATGTCTAACAGATTCTTTGCATCCACATCTATAGACAAAGGGTGACATACGACCTTGTTGTAGATCATCCAAATTTGATTAGATACTTTGAGATTGACAATAGTAGGATAGTTAGATAACACATTGATTGACCATTATGAGAAGTAGATCATTTTAGTTTGTGTAGTCATCATGGGTGTCTTGGTACCTAGAAGACGTGATCATAGATTACTAATTTGTTGGGAAGGAGTGCATGAGAAAATGATGGGGCATGATACCATATATACCTTGGTACCTTGTATTCTCATCATATTATAATTTAGAAGATAGGGTTTTTTGGAGAAGACAGTCACCCGAATGTATGTGTGATGCTGAAATTGAATAAAATAATGGTCATAAGTACTGACCAGGTTCATCACCTCCTACAATAACTGCTACCCTGAGTCCCAAGTGTAAAAATTTTTTGGTAAACAAAGGCATTGTTTACCCTGCAAAAATTTGGGAAAATGAGTTCCCACTGAATCTGTGGATAATGGTCCCATGGTGTTAATTGGCCCGACTCGTTCCCAAGATTGCTCACTGTTCCTAAACATGGGAAAGCTAGTCTCTGTTTGGCCAACACTCATAGCACGTAAGATGTCATATAGAATTTAGAAATCTGGATGACACCCTTCAGCTGCATGTCCACATGATTGGCTATAATAGCTGCCCAATCAAAAGTCTTCTTGCAGGTGGTGATGCAGTAAAGAAAGTAGTACATCCATGCTGAGAAATCCTATGCATGGGGCTATCCGAAGATCCTGCATAGAAATATAATGCCCACCTGAATGGGCTCTTTGAAAAGCCCATGGGGAATTTCCAACTTCATCTTTTTATGGTCCCTCTTTGGGGAGTTCATCCACTGAGTGTTGAGATATTGTTGGGAGACGAGAGCATCTTCCTCAAACTCCTGTAATGACTTGGCCTGGTTGAGAATGATGGACCCCTTGAATTGTGGAATCCCCAGCCTTGAGGCAAAATTTGTCGCATCCAGATTGACAATTGTTGTTGGGCATTGTAACGGTTGGGGATTGGCGAGCAGAATAGTCTAAGTAGGTGCATTGTATAGTGTTTCCAGTTGAAGTATTAATTCTAGTGATTACACCAAATAGGGAAAGTTTAAAGCCTTAATAATGCCTGAGGCGGCCAAAAGAGTGGCCATACTATCTTCGTTGGCCTTTAGTTTGTATATGGTTGTAATTAATCCCTGCATTTCAGCCCAAAGTCCGAGCTCTGTGTCTGTTATTTCCTACACTTTGGAGTCCACCTTGGACCCCACGCGAATGCCCTCCTTTGGGTATTTGGAGGTCAATGGCAGCTTAGCTAGCATCTTTTCAGCCATAGTTTTTGTGGCTGCCCGAGTGGAGGTAGTAGGCAGCTCCAAGCTATTAGGAGGAGTGATCACTTCAGACATTTTGACCAACTATCTGCAACCTACAAGACCAGAGAACCATCAATAAATGATATAATAATAATAGCTTTGCAGATTCTGGGGAAATCATTACCATTTCACACCTGTCCAAAAAGTGTTAGCATATATCAAAATCCCAGAGTATTTAAGATAAACATGACTTGGATTCTGATAAACACCTAGGGGTTCCAGGGTATTGAACTAAGTGACAAAGATGGAATGAAGACTTAGGGGATTCCCAACACCTAGAGTCTAGAAGAGTTAGTCATTGTCGATGTGACCAGTGGGAAGCCGTACTCGGCTGACATGGGTTGTCATGTGGCCACATGACAGGCGGCATAAAG
Organism: Thuja plicata; assembly: GCA_018584345.1. NCBI lineage: Eukaryota > Viridiplantae > Streptophyta > Pinopsida > Cupressales > Cupressaceae > Thuja > Thuja plicata. The sequence continues at coordinate 1,411,370 of MU225966.1, read as the reverse complement.
GGCATTAATGGCAACAAGTTGGTTGACACAAGGGAAATTAAATGTCAGATGGGATGCAGTTTGAATGCCCACTCATGGAAAATTAATCCTGCCATTAAGATGACACGATAGAGGAGAGAGAAATATGCCATGGCTTGAACCAGTGAGGTGCTGAGTTTGAACCGTGGTGACTCCCTCTCAACGAGCTCAACAGAATGGTTCAAAACATGATGGAGTGTAGAAATCTTGGTAGGACTAAAGGATGTACATGAGGTATATACAGTAAGATACAGAGAATCAAAGCTATGCGAGGGCCAAAGCATAGCTCATGGAACAATTATGACATATACACAATATTTACAAAGTATTTACATAAATTTACATGGTGTACATAATATTTATAGAGGCACAAAAGCTACCCTATGACAATTTACAATATACATACTATACTACAACTACACAGAGGGCGGACAACCCTCTAGAAGAGCCAACCCACCAATGGGAGGTGACCAAAAAGAAAGATGCAAAGGAAGAAACAAGAACACACAAAAGCAAAATCAAAACAAAAATGAGCACAAGAACAACAGAAACAGAAGAAAGAAAAGCTGAGAAGGAAAAGCTGAGAAGGAAAAATGAAAACCAACCTGGAAACATGAAGAATGTAGGGAAGATGACCACAGGGAGCGCTCTACAACATGGTCACCTTTGAAAAATCATGAGAAAGAACTCTGAATCAACGTTCAATTAACCATTATACACATGGAGCAATTTGTTGTTTAATCACCTTAATAGCCTTAAAGTTGCTCTGAGTGCTCTAAGTGTTTTAATCATGGAAAATGTGAAAATGATAGGTAACTTGTATTTATACACTTAGGGTAAAAATAGGTTGCATTCTTTCTATAAACTCTGAAACAAGTGAACCTTCAGACTCCAGGCTCAGGGATTCCATGCAACCATACCTCCTCGCAAAAGAAGACATAATGGTAGAGAATTCTAGAGTCTGGAATCTAGATTTGGAAAGGAAAAACAAATTCCAGAACTGGATCCTGGAGACATAAGAAGACAAAAGAAAAAGAAAGACAACCCTCACGGAATAAAATCCCAGAGGGAAAACAAAGAAAAAAAAGACAACAAGGGAAGAGCAAAAGCGAAAAGGGGGACCCAACATTTTTCCTACAAAATGTAGGGACGGGTATGCAGGGCATAACAAGATCCACAACAAGATCATGCATGAAAAGATCTATATATAGCCTGCGCATTTCCTTGTAGGTCTAGGAAAAGTAGATTTTATGCTTATGAAGGAATGCTGTCATGTCTTTCTTTTCTTGATCATTGACAGAAACTGTAATTTAAGTGATGTGTGGATCTGCTTTGGGGCATAAATTTATTGGGATAGTATCCTCAATAATCATAGAGGACACTTCTGGTTCTGATGATATGAATGGAAGGTCTACTTCTCCCTCTTCTAGCACCTTAGAAAGGTTTTCACTAGAGGAAGCATCCTTTAATTTATCTTTTGCTTCATCCAAACGTGACTGCAAGAGGTTTTCACCAGAGGATGTTTTCGTATTTTCTTTTTTTATTTATTTTTATTTTCATTGTCATTTTTGCGACTAAGAGATTTAACTTGGATACCGAAGTAGGCTTGCTTATTGTAGTGGATTTGATGTTGGTATTCTCGAAGATTCTTAAGTCCAAAGAGAGATAAAACTACCTCATCTGAATAACAAACGTCCAAAGCTGGTGGTGAATCTTTCTGATCCCAGTCAATTAATTCAGGGTTTGTGAGGGGAAGACGAGGGGATGAAAAATTGTCTTGGGTGATAGTGAAGACATGGTTATGGTCATCAGGTTCATCTTCAGCATATTGGAAAGGGATTTCAAAGAACTCTTCAATGTCTGAATCTGAGGCGGCTAAACAATAATCCTTAGCAAAGTTAGTCTTAGTTTCTATGGAACCCAATCCATGTCCTCGCAGATAGGTATTTTCTATGACAATATTATTCTTACCAGTTTCATTAGCGCCAAGGCCAGTACCATGATATCCCTTGCTTTCAACAATGGGAGTAGACTTGATATACTTTCCATTAGGGAATGTCACAAGTTTTTCTTCTTCATCGATGTAGAGCCAATCAAGGACATTGTATTCCATGTGTTCATCTGATAATGAACCCCAATGTTCAATAGTGGTTGTTTTGCAATGCATGAGCTCTTTGTCTTTAGAGGGGGGTAATGGTGATGGTCTCCCATAGGACTTTGGGGACAAAGGGAGTTGTCCACTGCATAGAGCACTTTCAAATTTATATTCTCCCATGCCTTGATCTATAAAGGTGGTCTTTGTTTAAGATTCAGAGGATTTGTCTTGAGTGACCTTTTCCTTTCCTTTGGATTGATCAGATTTTGTTTTTTATGCCTTTTCTAGAACTGAGGAAGTGCTTGGAACAAAGGTTTCTTTGTTGAAATGTCAACCAAAATCATTCAATAGATAGTAGTTGGATTGTTTCCCTTCCAGTCTTTTTCATTATTGAAAGGGATCAAGATCTCCAAGAATCATAATTTCTCTACCATGATGTGGCAACTTGAGGCATTGATGATAAGTGGAGGGTACACCTTTTGACTTCATGTATCCAAGTTCGTCCCAGAAAGATGTTGTATGGTAGATCCAAATCCAACACGTGGCAAATAGTTTCAATTAAGGTCGGGCCCACTTGTAAAGGTAGTGTGATCAAACCTTTTCTTTCTCATTCTCTATCATTATAGGCATTTATTGTGATTCATTTTTATACATCCAGAAGGTCCTCAGAAAGACCGATGTTATGAATCATTTTCAATGTGCACAAATTTAGGCCACATCCACCATCTATAAGGACTCATTTGATTTTAGTAGATTGGATTTTGGATTCAATATGGAGGGATTTATTATGATGAAGGTTAGGAAGATGAAATTATTTTGTAGTGAAAACAAGATGCTCTTGTGTAGCTAAGTTCTTGATCATAGCTTGGAATTGAGCAACATTGATATTCTCAGGGACATGAGATTCATTTAGAGCATCTTCAAGGATTTCTTTGTAAGTTGGATAGGTACATAGGAGTTCTAGAATGGATATCTATGTAGGCATCTTTCCTAACTAAGCCACTAGGTCATATCGTGAGGCATGCTGAGTAGTGGTAGATAGTGCAGCTGATGGATTCACAGATGTAGAAGGTTTATTAGCAACTTGGACAGTGACTCTAGGTCTACGTGTGGTGGCATTAGAATTAGCAGCTTTGAGGATTATGGTGTTGACATGTGTTTCAGATTCTTCAATGCGGCCACAAAGAGCACCAAACCCAAAGATAAAAATTTCTTCTAGACTCCCACATTTTTGATCATTCCCTGTGATAGTTTTGGTAGATTAATCATATGGGATTGTGTTGGATGCATTGTTTTGATTGTGCGGTGGAAAGGGCTGATTATAGACTTTAAGTTTCACGTTGGATGAGGATGCATTATGGCCTTCAACTTCAATTTGTCCATCTTCAATGAGGTCTTTCACAAAGTGTCTGAGCTTCATGAATTTCTTGGTATCATGTCCTTTGATGCAATGATAATCACAATATTCATTATCTCTATACCAAATGGGTTTGGGTTGATTCTCATCGAAAGGCCGAGTATTTGGATAGATTATCATTCCTTGATCTGCAAGTTGTTTAAAGATCACATCTAGGGGTTCTGCTAATGTTGTGAATTGTTGTCGTTGCTGATTGTTGTTATTATCATTTTTGTTGTTGTTATGAGGGAATAAGTATGATTGGTTGTGCGGTTGTTGTTGATTGTTATTCTGGCTATTTTTTTTATACTGATTCTGATTTTGGTTGTTTTAATTCTAATTTTGATTGTTTTGATTCTGATTTTGATTATTGTTGTGATTTTGATTCTTATTGCAATTATTTTTATTATTATTATTGGATGCTTGAATAGTTTGAACATGCTTGGCATCAGTCACTCCATCATTGATAAATCCTTTGTTTTTACTCCAAATTTTTGGTTTATCATTGTCAGAAGGAGTATAATGTTTGATGCTACCTCTTTGCAAAAGTCAATCTTCAATGTCTTTTCCCTTCTTGACAAGGGATTCAAAGGTGTTAGGTGAAGCCATTTTAATTTGGAAAGAAATCTCAGAGATCAAATTCTTTGTGAAGATGTGAATTAAGTGACTATCAGGTATTTTCCATGGCATGCAATTTTCAATGTGTCTCCATCATTGTAAGAAACTAGCAAAGGTTTCTCCATTCTTTTGTTTAGTATTACACAAATCACTGAGTGTTTCTTGATGCTCAATGTTATATGAATACTTTCCAAAAAAATTCTCTACAAGATCAGAGAAAGTAGAGATTGATCCATAAGGAAGGGCCATGAACCATTCCAAAGTTGCACCTCCAAGACTCCCAGTGAAGAGTCTTTTTAGGAAATTTGTTTTACATGCAACTTCTTGACATGCGATGTAAAATTCTTTGAGATGGTGTAGAGGACATGTTTCACCTTTGTATTTCTCAAATTTATGCATCTCAAAGTTTGGGGGGAGTGGTTGCATTGTGATGGACTTGTCAAATGGATAGGGACAAATCTCCTCAAAAGAAAACTCCTTTTTTCCCCCATTTTTTAAACCATGCACAATATTTTTGAGTTCATTAAATTGTTGGGATAAATCTGGAGCATTCTATAGAGTAAATGGTGGCACATAAGCTCCTCCTCCTGCAAATTGTGCAGCTAAAAACCCCATGGAGGTCATACCAACTGTAGGAGGCGGTATATATTGATAAGCTCTAGATGTGTTGGTTGTGGATGTGTTCATTCCCGTTGTTTGAAACATAGATGATGTAGGAAAAGGCATGGAAATATTCCCTATGTTGTTGACATTAGCGCTTGCTCCTTGATTAGTATTCATCATTGTGTGAGTGCTATTGTGTGTAGTAATGTTTGGAAAAATACTTAGGATCTGTTGAATTTGTTCTTGTGTTAATTGGACTGATGATGTAGTTGTTGATATAGGTGTTAACATGGGTATCAATGTGGAAGGTTCACTAAGAGCTCCTTTCTTGGTATCACATGATGATGTAGCATTTGAATTAGAAGGTAGCAGTAGCAGTGACTTTGGTGATGTTTCGTGTAAGGAGAGATTCATCAAAGTTGGTGGGCACTGTAATTCCATTTTGAATGAGATTCAAGAAGATTTCACCGCTATTTTGACTAATGACCATTTCAACCATTTGTAAGTTATATGGATCGCTAAGAAATCATTCACCTGGGTAGGTCTTTCTTCTTGTTCCACTAACTCAGTTTCTTTAGGAACTTCCTCAGCTTGAATTGGAGTGCCTGGAAACAACTGACGGGAAAAAAGATTCTCCGCATAGGTACCATTTTTGAGTGTTGCACGCCTCATGTTTCTAGCTTGGGATCGAGTGACTACCATACAATGGTAGACTTAGAAGAATGGAAGACAAGAAGATGTAAGATTGAGAGATGCAAAAGAGTGCAACAAAGATCTGATTCTTGATTTTGATTTGATTGGATTGATTGATGATTGATTTTGATTTAAAGGTTTTTAGAACAAAATGTAGGCATAAAAAGGCTTTGTGATGACACAAATACAAAAGGATTAAGTGATATCTTTCCTACTTGAAGATAGACTTATGATCTCAAGCAAAATGGGATATCACTAATGGATTTAAATTACTTCAGATAGAATGATGGTCTACAAGAAATGTTGTATTTGTTTGAAGATGAAGGTCTGTAATACTTTTGATTAAGGTCTTTGAACCTAAAAGGGATTGATTTGATTTGACGCAAAGAGATTTGATCTAATGCTACAGGAAGAAGAATGATGTTTGATGATGATGGAAGAACTGAAGAATGGATTTTAGAAACAAGAGGCGTGTCTAATCATATTTCTCAATGGTGACAAAGGCATGATTGATAGGATATTTTGCCATGAAATTGCAAACTTTGTTGTTGTACATGATTTTGTGGATTTTCTCACAATACTCGATTTCTTGCTTGATTAATGTGGAAATGTGTTGATAGTCTTTGGATTTTCAAGTGGTCTCTTTCTATTCTCAATAAACTGGAGGTGTTGGAAGCTCAACCTTCTTATGTTTCTTAGAACCGGTCATGTCCTATGGTAAAGAAATTGATTTTGATTGAATGAATGAATGAATTAGGACAAATGGTTTTAGTATGTCGTAGGAGACCAAATTTTGAAGATTTTGATAAATTTTGAAGCTCACTATTTTCAAGCGAAGATGACAGTCTCAGACGCATACGATGATATGTGTAGATTGTGATCTTCGCAGATGATAGTCTATGAAGACGTCAATGCTAGAGAAGAGATAACAGTCTATAATTAGGATAGTGTTTTGATGGTTTGGATAGATTTTTGACTTTAGATTAATCTTTAGTGGATTTTTTCAATGGAAAGAACCAATTTTAGCATACTCAAACAAAAAAATAACCAGCATGTGTCTTGAAAACAATCCAACAAGGGATAAAGCAACCTTTAGGGATACAAGAAAGTGTGACAAATTTTGTTTATTGGGTATTCTGTTCATGTTTTGGATTTGTCAATTTTCTTCAATCACTTCAAACACAAGTATACCTAAGGAATTGGCTTCACATGAAATATTATAGGCCCGCTAGTTGGTAGTCCTTTAACTCACACAACAGTGTCACCACTGGAAGGGTGCCCATGTTTTTGCCTTTTTCCAGGTATTGTTTCCGTGCTATGAAGATATCTTTTGCAACATAATATCCTAGGACATATATGATGGGAATATTTTAGGTAGATTCTTCCCTCCCCTTGCACTATAATAAATCATTGTTCAGAGGTGAATCAGGTAGCTTCTATGCCTAGAGTGCTTAGTAAGGATCTACATTTGATTGTATCCTCTATGTTTGCACAAGCATGATTTAGGTGTTATCCCAATAGAGTGCCTTGAAAAAAGTGGTCACATAAATGTGATTGAGATTATGATGCCACTCTTAAGTTAGACGAGAGCCGAGTATAAGCTCAAATTCCAATCGACTCCCGAGGCTTTAACCCCAAAGATTAAATTTTATTAACATGAGTTGGAGTGGTGTGGCTTACACCTCATACTCATGTGGGTCATTCCTGGGATATTTTTTCCTCAATTAGTAGGCCCAACTAAAGGATTAACTTGAAAATATGGATTGGCGCCAAAAGGGGTCTAAATTTATGATTTTCCCTCAAAAAAAAAAGAGTATACTCTCCTAACCAATTTCATTTTCTCCAAAACAAATCAAACACTTGTTCTTTCCCAAAAAGGCTTATTTGTTTAATACAAAATAAGCATGTCTAGGTTTTCGATCTTCCAAAAAAGGAAGAGAGAATACTCCCTTAATTTTTATTTTGAATTACACAAATAAAATCTTCTAATTAAATCTAAGTGCATAAATAAATCATTATGCTAAAAAAACATGATCATTTGGTTAAATTCCTTCAAGGAAACCTACAAAAAAATGTGTGTAGTTTGAATTTAATCTTTTCCAATCGTCCTTAAAGCATAAAAAGTTAGTAGTTTTGATATTCTGGTATTTAGAAACAGTCCTGCAAAACCTTGAAAAAGATTAGTAACTCTATAATCTGCTAAAAGACTGAATTAGAGAAAATATCCCCAGATGTCAAAGTTAGAGAACATATGGCTATCATCATAGATGAAAAAGTCACAGAGTAGATGACAGTCTGTTAAAAAATAGAAACTATTGCCTGTCAGAAAAGCCAAGAATTCCTAGACAACATTTTTAGTGCACAGACGACAATCTGCAGAGATGGTAGATAACCTATACAGACGGCCAAACACAGATAGTTAGTTGAAAAAAAGACTTAGTAAATAGAAATATTAGATTTTTACAGATTTTGACAATGTTTAACCCTTAAAAATTAACACCCTATCAGAAAATTGAGAGTGAGAAACCTAAAAATTCAATAAAAATCATTTTAAAACCAACTTAAACTAAGTATGTATTTTATGGCAGGGAGACGACTATCTGTAGGCCCAGATGGCTGATCTGCATAGTAGGTGATCTGTGCAGATGGTGGTTTGTGAATGCAAATGACAAAATCAGAGGGGAGACGACTCTGTGTAAGAATTTTCCAGAGTCACAAAAAATACATAAAATTTGTTAGAAAACTATAAAAAAGGGACGTGGGTCCCACCAGGTGTGCCAAAATGTATGTGCTAGAAACCTACCTATTGGGAGCATACTCAAACATGCAAACGTTAGTGATATAAATCAAATAAACACACTACATGTGTAAACATACTCTAAAAGAAGGAATTCAATCACAACCTCCGATGAGTTGAACAAGGGCACACAATGCCTTGTTGATTTTCTCTTAGAGAATTATGTGGGTGTGCTCTCCCAAAACAACATTAAAATCCCACTTAATGATCAAGAATGAAATATAAATGAACAAAATGAGTGAAGAACTCAAGAAACAAGTATTGAGAACTTGTCTCGAGATCTCACCATGATGATGAAGATGTAACACTAAACTAGGATGATATGCAAGATCAAAAGACACTAAGATCCATTTACCATTAACCTAGCATGTGATTTCTAGATTCAACAATGAACTAAGATTTAAAAACATGAAAATAAACTCTGAAATTCTTGAGCTATTCTAACATGATAACAATGAATAAAAGGGAGATGATTTGCTATTGGCAATGACCTCTATTTATAGATTTTTGGGAGGAAAGAGAGGGCTTTGGTGAGATGGAGCTCATGTGGCATCCACATAGGTGCCACATGAGGGACACAAAATCCATGCAAGAGGCCAAGTTTTCTCACACATGTGTGAGAAACTTATGATGTGATGGGTCAAGGTGTACTTAAAATACACATGTGAAGGATCTAATAAGAGGTGTAAGAGTTTTTGTCCAATAAAACACTTTTAGAAAGTGTAAAGTGTGTCATCAAGGTTGTAAGAAACCTTGTTGGCACCAAATTAGGATTATTTAGAAAAGTCAATTTTTGGAAATTTTCTCACACATGTGTGAGCAAATAATTAGGACTAATATGTGTAGGAATCACAAAATTGGCTTAATTAACTTTAGTTAATTAGTGAGTAGGTCTATTTGGTGAGAGTGATGTGAGGTAGGGTAGGATCTAGGTTCAAATTAGTTTAATCCAAATTAGATTTAGATTAATTATGGTTTAGTAGAATTAAGTCATGTGGCGGAATAAATAAATTATAAATCTACTTAAAAGGGATAAATGAAGGAAATGTATATAAATAAGATTTAATACATTAAAAAGGGTAATAATACTTAAATTAAGATTTAAATATTATAAAGGTGAATCATATATAATTAAATTAATTAATTAAATAGATAGAATAATATAAAAAATATAATTAATTAAAATTAACCAGTTTGGATTCTTCCATCTTAAAAATTTTCACGATCTCTTTGATGTGCTTGGATTGTGTAATGAAAATTCCTTCACTTTCTTGAATGATTTGTAGACCAAGAAAGAACTTGATCTCACCAAACATAGACATCTCAAACTCTTTTCTCATCTCATTAGCAAATGATTTGCATAGAATATCATTGCCTCCAAATATGATGTCATCAACAAATATTTTAGCAATCAAAGTGTTAACATTAGTATCTTCCTTCAAATAAAGATTACTGTTTTCACTAGTCCTTACAAATCCAATACTTTTTAGATAGGAATGAATTTGTTCATACAAGGCTCTTGGAGCTTGTTTCAATGCATACAAGGCTTTGTGAAGTCTACATACCATGTCCCTCTTGTTTGGATCAACAAACCTTTTTAGTTTTTCAATGTATACTTCTTATTCAAGTATTCCATTTAGGAATGCTAACTTGACATCCAATGGTATACCCTAAATCCTTTGAATGCAGCATAAGGAAGTAATATTCTTACTCTTTCTAGCCTGGAAATAGGTGCAAAGGTCTCTCCATAGTCTATACCTTCCTCTTGTGCATACCCTTTGCATACTAGTCTTGTTTTTTTCCTTGTGACTTCTCCATTCTCATTCAACTTATTCCTGAATATCCATTTTGTATCGATGACATTCTTGTCATCTGGTCTTGGAACAAGTGACCATGTTTTTTTCTTCTCAGTCTACTCAATCTCATCATTCATAGCACTTATCCATTCCTCATTATCTAGTGCAACTTTGACAGATTTTGGCTCAAACTCACAAATTAAACAATTTGAGTTTAAAGACTTACTTCTTGTTCTTGTACTAGCTTTCTTATCTCCTATGATCTGGACCTCTGGATGGTTCCTTCTTACATATCTTGCAAGTACAAATATAGTTCTTTTTCTATCATCTTGATCATTATTTTGATCTTCATTCTGTTCTTCATCACCTTCCACATTATTTTGATCATTATCCTGACCATCGGTATTTGCAGCCTGATGTTCGGGAGCACTGATTTGTAGCTCAGGGGCTCTAAATTTTTGGTAGGGTAGAGTGTTAGGTTCCTCATTGTAAGTGAACTTATTGTAGTCCTCTGGTTCTTTAGTGCTTTCTTGTTCATTCTTCTCTGCAAATTCATCTATCTTTATATTTTCACTTTCAATAATTTTGTTAGAGGCTTTTTTTAGACATTTGTAAGCCTTGCTCTTGGTAGAATACCCTAGGAAAATTCCTTCATCACTCTTAGATTCAATTTTTCCATTTCTATCATCTCTTAAGATATAACATTGACTGCCAAAATTTTTGAAATAACTCACATTGGGTGTGTATCCTTACCATAGCTCATAAGGTGTCTTCTTGGTGTCTTTCTTCAATTGTACTATGTTCAGTGTGTAAAAAATAGTACTGATAGCTTCCCTCAAGAATATTTGGGTGATTCCTTTTTCTATCATCAGTGTTCTAGCACAATCAACTATTTATCTATTTCTTCTCTCAACAATCCCATTTTGTTGTGGCGTTCTTGGTGCAGAAACCTATCTTTTTATACCATGCTCATTACAAAATTTAGTGAATTCATCTAATATAAACTCACCTCCTCTATCTGATCTTAAACATTTTAGATCCTTACCACTTTGGTTCTCTACCATAGCTTTATACCATTTGAACATCTTAAACGCTTTTGATTTATCTTTTAGAAACATAATTGTCATCATTCAAGAGTAATCATCAACAAAGAGAATAAAATATCTATCTCCATAATAACTCTTTGTCCTCATGGGTCCACATAAATCAATATAGACTAATTCTAGAATTGCATCAGATGTATGGATTTTTCTTTTAAAGCTAGACTTTGTCATTTTACCTTTTTGATAGTTTTTACACATGATGTTGTCGGGCTTGGTCATTGTCGATAAGCCTTTGACATTTCTCCTTTTGCTAATTTACATCATGTTGTCAAAGTTCACATGACACATTATTTTGTGCCATAACCATATGTCTTCATTTGTAGCAATCAAACAAGTGGAGTCAGTATCAATCAGATAGAATAAGTTACCTTTTGTTTGCTCACTGGTACCAATCAGATTTCCAGATTTGTTGAAGATCTTTACCTTCTTATTTTCAAATGCTACTTTGTGACCTGAATTATTCAACTAAGAAACACTCAATAGATTATAATTCAATCCATTTACCCAATAAGCATTCTCACACTTTATCTGGTTATTCAACATTATTGT
>MU225966.1:1388618-1399652 GCA_018584345.1 Thuja plicata | reverse complement strand
CATTTCCCATTCTTACTGATCCACCCTTGTAGTATTCAAAAGTCTCAAACTTTTTCTTATCACCAGTCATATGATGAGTGCAGCCACTATCTATGATCCAAACATCATTTTTTCTAATTTTAGATATGAGAGCTATTTCTACATACCTTTCTTCATCATCATCTGAATCATCCTTTACAGCCACAAACACCATCTCGATGTCTTCATCAGATTTAGTGTCAGTATAATCATCCTTGCATTTTTCTAGGTAGCTGACCTTCTTTCCTATGTCCTTATATTCTCGGGTATCTCTTCTATCTGATTGTTGGTAGCTTCTGTAATCACCTCTGTTAGACTTCTTCTCAAAAGATCTATCATTACTTTTGTCATCTTTTCTTCTGTTAGTACATCTTGCAACAAAATGTCCAATCTCTTTGCAATTAAAACAAACAAGTGGTAATTTACCTTTGTATTTACCTTTGCCTCTCTGCATTCTTCTATCCATAAGTGCTTCAATTCATCAAGATCATCTTCTTCATTTTCACTATCACTATCTTTTCTCATAGTGTTTTTTTTACTTGATTTACTTATTCTCATAGAAGTTTTGAATGCAGACTCCATATTTGGTATGACACTATTATCAAAGTTATTCATCTCAAATGAAATCAGTCTTCCAATTAAACTGTCTAGAGTAACATTGCTATTTTCTACTGCTCTCATTTCTTGAATGGAAGATACTCTAATAGTATAAGTAGGTAGTAAGGTTCATAGAATTTTACTTACCATTGTATCTTCTTCTAGTACACCTCCAACTCCTTAGATAGCATTGACTACCTCTTTAATTCTTGTGCTGTAATGAGTGATGTTTTCTCTTTCTTTCACTTTGAGATCATCAAAATTTCCTCTAAGGCTTTCTACATTGGTTCTCAAGACATTTTTGTCATCACCATGTAAAAGGTTTAATTTGTCCCACATCTGCTTTGCAATTTTGCATTCTTTGACATCTTCAAATTCAGCATCGGAGAGTGAGGAAGAAAGCTCTATCATCATGCCATTATGTTCATACTTCTCTCCCTTTTGTTTGACTGTTGGTGCTCCTATGGGCAACACATATTCAATTTCAAGGAATTGAGTAACATCATTACCAATACCTGATAAGTGGAGTCTTATTCTGCTCTTCCATGAAGCAAAATTATCTTTGTTCAACTTGGGCACATCTCATCTCTTCATCTTGTGATCTTTGGCATAGGTATTGAAACCTTCCCTCTAAGCACACAAGCTCTGATACCAATTGTTAGTAATATCTGAGAGGGGGGGGGGGGTGAATCAATGGCCTCAAAAATGTATCCTTAAACTTAACCACCAATCAATAAACCTTAGATTATTATGTCTCTACAAGATGCATGCCATGAATTTCTTATAATGATTAACTGTCTGTCGGTTTACCTTGTCTGTCCTTATTCTCCTTGATTTTTGATAAGCAGTATAACTATTTAACGAAATACAGTAAATATGCAGAGTATACTGATAAATCCAGAATAAGTTATGAAAGATATAAAATAGTAAAGAAATATATCATACACACATATAACATATGGATTTTAATGTGGAAACCCTGTTAAGGGAAAAAACCACTGGGATCGGTACCCCAAATTATCACTCTTCTAAAGTGAGCTCTGTTAAGAGCCAACCCTATTAAAGGTTACAAACACACTGTTAGGTGTGACCTTATTAGAGGATTTTACACATATAGGTTGTCACTTAGTATCAGGCATCTAATGTTGCCATCCTTGAATTAGCCTCTCTCTTAGACTATCAATAGGCATCAGGCATATCCAATGCTACTTTTAGGAATCAACATTTTTGGCACTCCTTGGGATGTAGCTCAATATATAAAATACTGTTAAGTCCTGCTCTATTAAGAGACTTGATGCTTCAATCGTTAAACTGAAAGAAAATGACCTGTTTCTAATGCAACTTTGAATTGCATATTTTCAAATCTATTTAAGTACATAACCTCTATGATCAATGTATCAATTCAATTCTTTTGTGCTCCATACTTTCTGCTATGTGATGTTGTGCTTATTGTTCATCAGTGTCTGCAGAATTCCTTAGCTCTCCTTCAACTTGATTGATCAGTACTGCATGAAGTTGTTCTTCATCAGTTTCTCTTTAGCATCCTCTTTCTATTCACTCCCCTTAATCCCCTTTTCATGTGATATGAAAATCAATTAATCTTGTCTCTTATATAGATATGATATTCACTGTTTCTTGATTCTTAATTCTTGGCATGAAAAACAATCCAGCCAATTTGATTTAAAGCATAACTCCTAATTTGTCTCATAGTTATCTTCATTCCAACTGTATAAATCAGCTTTAAATCACTTACTTAACTCTGGTCGAATTAAAAAAATAAAACAACCAGTTAAGTCTATCTTTAGCTCTTGCCAGCTAGATATTTTGTCATTTTCTGAACTCTCTGTTCTATCGGTTAAATCTTCAGTTAGTCATCGGTTACAAATGCCATTTTCATTGGTGTGACGCTAGTTAGCTTCAGAATCTCTTTCCGTTGGGTATCATTGGATTTTTACTCATCTAGCAACTTTATCTTCAGCTCATCAGGCATCTTGTGGTTTTGCTTCATCGCACAACACTGTCTTCTGATCATCGGGTATCATTGTGACATTTCTTCTTTGCCTTTACTGATTGTGTTCACTCAGTTAGTGTTTGTATGTAACTTAGTGAATACTTGAATTTTATGCATTGTTGAAAGCATAACCTTTGTTCCATTGATTCTCTAAATTCTTTAGCATTATGTACATGACCGTACAGATGATATCAAGTTGACATCAATGACAATACAAACCATTAACTGATTTTTATGCCTTGCATTATCTTCAACTTAACATTATCAAACATTTAATCAGTTACATGTCATCATCTTTGTCTTCTTGTCTGTCTTTTCTGCATCTTCTTCCTTTGGCTTCAAAACCAAAGCATATGCTACTCCCTTTCCTTCTTCTAGAGATTCTAGGAACTCCTTCTCACTCACAAATAGGGGATTATGTCCTGAAGTCTTCACTTCTCCTTCTTCTAACAATGACTAGATTTTGATTGTCACACCATCCTTCTTGAAGGAATATGCATTCGTATCTCCATCATGCATGGCTTTTCTGTCAAATTTCCATGGTCTTCCAAGTAAAAGGTTACATTCATCCATAGGTAGGACATCACACAATACCTTATCTTTATACCTTCTGATTGAGAAGTCCAGCCATGCTTGTTCATTCACAAGGACATGTTGTCATTTATTCAACCAATTAACCTTGTATGGGTTACTCTATGGAATCATCTTCATCTTTAACTTACTAACTACCTCCTCTGACATAATGTTGTCAGTATACCTTGAGTCTATGATGAATCTACATACTTTATCCATCATCTTGCACTTCACTCATAATAGTACTCTCCTCTGGCTTGGCTCCTCTTTTACTAGTTCTTTGATCAGTGTTCTTCTGATCATCAGATTTTCTCCTTCCTCTAATTTTAAGGGTACTCCAAGGTGTTTGTTTCCACCACTAGGTTCCTCTTGCACAAATTTCACTCTCTTGTCTCCTACTTGAGAACTAGAGCCTTTCTCTAGACACCTATAGGTAGGATGTCACATTTGATTATAGTGATAGAATTTCATTATTGCAAAGTAGGAACTTCTTGCTTGACTATTACCTCTTCCTCTCCAATCTGTATTAGAGCCTCTTCCTCTATTGAAGCTTCCTCTTCTTGAACTTCCCTCTTGTTGTTTAGTAAGCATAGTCTCTCCTTGATTCTTTTACGCTAAACTTCTACCATCATATCCACTTATTTGTCCTTTGTTATCTCTTCATCTACCTTTGCCTCTGGTATTACTTGAGTCTTTTTTCTTTCTCAATTTCTCTTCCAACTTTATGGCATGTTGGTGGCATCTCTGAATAGTGGTAGGAGTAATCAAACTCAATTCATCTTGTATAGTCCATTTAAGACCATTAAGGTATCTAGCTACCTTACACTTTCCTCTTCTAGAATTCTTGATCTCATGCATATCCTTTGAAAATCTCTAGTGTAAGAGTTAACATCCAAGTCTTTTTCCCTAAGACTTTGTCTCCTTTTATGAAACTAGATTTCATAGTCTTCAGGTACATATGATTCTCTAATTTTGGCTTCCATAGCCTTTCAAGTAGAAATGGGTATCTTTCCTTCCTTTTTTCTCTCATATTGGATATATTTCCACCAAGTGAGTGCAGATAATCTAAGTCTGGCCTTTGCCACTTTTACTTTTTGATCTTTAGTTATACCATCACATTCAAAGTGATTTTCTAGTCCTTCAATCCAATCTAGGACTATCTTTGGTTCCATCTTTCCAGTAAAGATAGGAACTCCTTCCAATGCCTTTCCACTTAAAGCTTTTAGTGCCTTCAAGAATGATTCTTCAGTGAGGATAGGGTCAGATTTAGGGACCTCATCATCTAAGGCTATCTCTTTACTCATTCCTTCAACTTTATCTTTCACTTCCTCAGTCGTTTCCTCCACTTGGTCCACTTTGTGTTCCAATTGTGCCAATCTCTCACTGAAAAATCTATTCTCTTCTTCTAGCTCATATACCTTCTTTACAAGATCTGAGTGTTTCACCATAGTAGACTCTCCTACTGACTCTTCTAGTTTAAACATTCACCACAAGCCAAATCTTATTAGCTCTGATAGCAATCTGATAGAAACTATGAAGGTGTTCTTGCACAGAAAGAATCTAGGGCTCTACTGTTCCTAGCATTCTCAAGATCCTACTCTCTCTTCTAGGATCTTCCAAGCCCTTGTTAAACTAACCTAGGAATTCTCCAACACAACTCTATGATTTGGTCACTTTTGTGCTTCACCTAGGCGTAACTATCAAAAAAGTTCTCTTCAATCCCTTACTCCTCCTTGGATGTCTCCAAGTGCAATTTCAACTCCATTTCATCACAAGTGTTGTAGGGGTGAAATTATTTCTAAGAGAAATTATTGCCTCCCATATGATTCCATTAGATTAGGACATCAATGGTTTTTCAAACGATCTCAAGGCAATCAATGGATTTGGTCTTTTAGGCCTAATAGGTCAATTAGCCCTAACTAGTAAGTTTTTCCCACTTCTCTCACAAAAATCTCAAATAACCCCAAAAATTTATTATATATTAAGATATCCTTTTCCAACACATTAATTATTTTTTTGGTCGTAGGGTTCTAGGGCCTCCATATAGTAGGTTCCTAGAATTTAGGGCTGATAGAGCTATTTTGTGCAGTCTACTAATTTCTTCTTGGAAATCTATCTTAACTGATTGGTCAATACCTAATCTCCTAGGGAGGTATCTGTAGGACCTCTATTCTTGTGATATTATACTTGGTTCCATTCTCCCAATCTTTCCCCTACAATAAAACACCATTAGATCACTGTCATGCACCTAACCCGGCACACTAGACTCGCTAGGGCATGACACCAGAATTAGTTAACTTTCTTTTATGAGATCCTCCTTCCATATGTATGCTTTAAAATTTCTTCCTTTCCATATCCCTCTGGTCCATGATGATTTTCATGGTGGAGATCGATGGGGGAGCCATTTCTCCTAAATCTGCCTAAACAACACCAGCAACTGTTCTACTAACAAAAAAATTTAATAGACTGGTCTAATGAACTCAAAAAAAATTCATAGATAAAAAAAATTCTTCAAACTACCTCTACTAAACAAATACAACATTGTATCTCACTATTCAATCCATATTCTAACTCACAAACATAAAAATAGTCGACTGTATGAAAAAACCAGTAACAAAGCTTCTTCTTGAAAATTCAAATCACTCATTACATCCTTCTGCCTCATGAAATGGGATCATCCATGTCTAAATATTCCTTCCCCATGATTAATGATCATTACATTAACCACCCACTATCATTCTTAAAAAATAATCCAATCATGCCAAATGATGTCATGCAACTTTTAAAAGTTGCAAATGTTGTCATGACAACATTTTGATAACTTTGGCAACTTTGCATAAAATAAATCACAATGATCCCTAATCAACATTTTTAACCTATCCTAAGCATTTAAGTCTTTTGGAACCATTTTCCCATTTTTAGGCTTAATCTAGCACTAATCACTAACAAAGCATAAAACACCTCGGTTGGAATGATCCTAGTCAAATCCACCTAGGGAAATACTTGCAAGACCTTCTAAGGTAAATAATAAGCTCTAATGAATTTTCTAAGGTCAACACAAGCCAAAACAAAACAATAATTTGGGATTAGCCTAGGTGCTCCTGCACCAGTATCCCCTTTCTCCTTTGCATCCACAATGAATTCATTCCAATGCCTTGCTGAAGTAAAGGGAGGACGCTCGTACTTTGGGTTGTAGACGAGACTCCTTCTATATGAGTCCCTCATAGTCTTAAGATGTTTGGCATATTTTACTAAAATTTTCTTCTCCTCAAAAATTTTATTACCAAACTCATGCTCTAAATCTTTTATGATCTATTCTTTTAAATTTTTTTCTTGTAAGTTCCACCTTTTAAGAAAAAACACAAAATTGTTAGATAGAAAATTTAACTAAAGTTGTGTACCATAAATATATTAAGAGAAATAGAATGAAACAAAAAATATTGTACCAATTAATGATATGAAATAAAAATAGTGGGATAGAGTTAGTTCACTTATGATGTTCTAGCTTGTATGTATGGCAGGCCCGAATATCTTTAATGTGAAGTCATGAAGTGTTTTGTAAAAAGAATCATTCCCTGCAAAAATGTCATATGATCATCAATTTAAAACTTGTTATGAATAAGTAAATTATAATTACAATATAAATAATAGTAATTTTAAAGTACATGGAAGCTTAAGACATTTTAAAGGCATCAATTGTTTATCATCTTTCAACAATGACGTCTACGTAACTCCCGTGCTAGAAACACAGCTAGATCCAAAAAATGATGGTGAATTATCACCAATATAGGTACTCTGATATGTATCTGGCATAGTAGTCATCGGTGAATCTCCTACTATAGAAAATTAATCCACTATGAGATGCACTCAAGATTAAAGTACAAATTATGAAATCATAACTAACACAAAATCAAATATAGAAAAACAAGTATTTACCAGGAATAAACCATGAAGGCATTGATGTGTGCATGCTCCTTGTTGCTGACATTGCACTCAAAAATCTTAGATGGTCAGTCCTTCTAAGAGGAGTCACCTTCAATTGATGACCTAAATAATACATTGTTAACAAAGACATTCTGAAATAATAAAAGTAAGAGTAGCTTTCAATATTGTTTGAGTGAATATTTTCTTATAAATTTTGAATTAGTTGTAACTGTACCTTTTCCTATAGCTGTATCTACAGTATCAATAAGTCCAATGAAAATTGTAAACTTATGATCACTAAGTCCAATGAAGCTTTTGAATGTTCCATACAAAAAATTCCTTGTAACTAGTTAGCTTAAAGATTATTTTACCTGGGGTGGGAGTTCTGCTACTACTGGCCTCACCACAATGTCCATGACTAGGTACTTGAGAAAACAAAAAATCTTGTAACAAGAACAAATACATATTTTAGCTCATGACATAGAAGAGTATCAAATATAATACTTTATTGAAATTTTTTTATAACTAAAGATTCATTACTGCTTAGTTGATAACGATGTGCTTGCGACATCAATTCATCTATCCTCTTCACCATATCCTCGATTGGATTTGGATCCTCCAAATTTTTCATAATTTATGCAGTTACTTTTTTAATGTTTTCTTCACCATATTTATACAATTAAGGATATCTGCCTCATCCGTATCTACAATTATTGCCTTTGTTTTTGAAAGTTCTTTTCCCCTATCTTGAACATCAATTTTTGACAGGAATCTCAGTAAAACTATCAAAATAACTCCAAAACCCTAAATAAAAGAACATTATAATATAACATTTTCAACTATCTAAGTTGCACAATTACAATAATGTTTACATTTGCTAAAGAATGGGTCAGTGGAGCATGCCCACAACCTCTATCATCTGGGGGATCCATGTTGTCCTATGACAAAGATTAAATATGAAAACTTCAACGAACTAAAATCAATAGACTTAGCAAAAATAAATTATTAATAAAATGTATATTGGAGTCATAAACTTGAGGTTATTTTAAATGGTATATAGTACTTACCACCCCCATGATAGTAAATTTGTTTATATATATGTGATTCAAATGATAATCTATTAGTAGTTCTTCCCCCACACTTATTGATTTTATTGCACATACAAAAACATGATTCCCTTCACGCGCCTCAAATATGCAATTGGGTTGCTTATTAGTTGACGTAGGTCACATACTATTTATAAAAGTTGCAATATTACCTGTTGTTTTTTGTATCCTATCAATGTACATAGAAAATCTTTTACTTTGATCATTTTCTTTCTATTATATATAATTTTCTGATAGTGCATACCTACACATACTTTTTTATATTGAGCAATCTGTATCCAATCATAGCAATTGTAACAAGGTTCAAAAAACTCCATCAATTTGATGGGGAGGTCACCTAACTCTCTGAAATTCCCACTCTCTTCTAGGAATCTCACCTAGAATCCTATTTGATTCAGGACTCTCTCTAGACTCACACTTGAGTCTCTTTAGGGCTACTCTCACACCCTAACCAGAAGGACTTATCTTCCCTCTCTCCTAGGTTCCCTACCCAGCGAAATGTTTTACTCCTTACTGTCTCTCACTCTTCATGACTGAATCACTACAGTCATGCACCTTCTTACTTATTTATCTTTCCTACAAGTCTCTAACCGGACCATAGGCTCGCCTAGGACTTGTCTGAAAACTCGACTAGCTTCTCAACTAACAGAAATACAAAAACAAACATAATGTACATGGTCGATGCTTCTTGACTGTCACAATCCATGGAACAGATTATCAGAGTCAAGAAGCACCCATATTTATCTAATAGAAACAAAACAACACTTTACAAAAGTGTGATCAGAAGCCTAGAACATGCAAAGTACAGACAAACTTCTCTTTATTGATTTACAGAATATTACAATCCTCTGCTAATCTATTCTCTGCAACTAACTAATTGAACTCCACTCTGAACTGTCTAAACTGAACTCCTTTTACAAATTCTTCTTCTCTGTTTATCTCTGGCCTCTCCTCAATTCTGTAACCCTGGTGGTTACCTGTCGATCTCAGTTCTCCAACTGTTCTCTATCCTCCATCTTCGTCTACAACCTGTCTTTACATTCTCTGCATGGTTGACACTCTGGTCATCTTTCTTTCCTTTGTGTCATTCTCTTTTTCTGTCTGGCGGTTAAGACTTTTCAATGTCTTCTCCTCTTAACACGTCAGCATACTTGACCCTTTGACCGATCTATTTTCCATCGCGAAGTCACGAATGAAATTTACCTTTCATGTCTTGTTCTGCGACTGAGCGATTACCTGCTCGTCGCACCCTCGCAATGACTTTACATAACTTGGCTTTTACCTCGCGACTGAGCGATGAGCTCATGTCGCGCACCCGCAATGCATTGTCTCGAGCAACTATTTCTATCGCGACCGAGCGATGATTTCAAATTGCACACCCGTACTGCTTCTTCATGAGCTTCTCCTTGCTTTGCAGGTTGGCGATGCACGTTAGTCACGCACTTGCTGCACTTCTGGAAAAACTAGAAATTCATTGGCGACCCTGTGATACGATCCATCGTGCACTCACAACTCTTTCTGACGAGCTAGCCCTATCTCGACGACTAAGCGATATGATCATTCGCGCACTCGCTATGTTCCTACTCGAGCTGCTATCTACTCTGTGACTAAGCGATGAGCTCAGTGTCGCGCTATCACACTATCAGGAGACGAGCTGCCTTTTCTTCTGCGACTGAGCGATGATCACCTGTCGCGCACTCACCACGCGTTTCCCTAAGCTGACCTTTTCCTTGTGACTTGGCGATGCATTGGGTGTCGCTCACTCGCACACCAGGACTGAACTGTTTGCCTTCACAACTGAGCGATTGAACACCCATCACGTTGTCGCACTGTGTTTGCTCTGACTGTGAATTGAATCATGATTGGGCGATGAGCTCCTCGTCACACTGTCGCGCACTATCTTTTCTTGCTAGCCGTCTGCGACTGAGCGACTAGTTCCTCGTCGCGCACTCGCGCACTAATAAGTGAACTATTTTCCTAGCTCGCGAGTGTGCGATGCATGATTTTACTGCTCTCTACTGGCTGCGCGAATGAGCGACTAGGAAAAATATAACTTGCTTGTTGAAAGGCTTGGATCAAAACTTGTTCAAAATTTCTGGGGCTAGGGTTTTGAGCTAAACCCTAGGGTGCTCTGCACCATACTCCCCCCCTCTCTGAGACGAAAAAAATTTCAGCTTGAACTGGTCGGCAGCAATGCCGAACCAATTCCATGTCTTCTGCATTCTGCTTCATCCAACCAGGTAGCTTCTACCTCTGGTAACCCTGACCATTTCACTAGGTATTCTCTGTATACCTGACACCTGGTTGTCTTTTGAATCCTGGAATCCAGAATTTTCTCTGCCTGCAACTTGGATTTAGGCTTCATTGGGATGTCTTGGACATCTTTTCCTATCTCCCTCTACTGAATGCTCTCAGGTATCATTGGTCCTTTTTATGGAATCAAATCATGCACATTAAAAATAGATGATATATCCAAATGGTTAGGCAAATCAATTTTATAGGCATTCTGCCCATATTTTTCCAAAATTTTGCAGGGACCTATTCTCCTCATTTGTAACTTAGTAGGTATCCCCTTTTGTAATCTGGATTTGTTCAGATGTACCATTACCAGATCTCCAATCTGAAATTGGACTTCTCTTCTTCCTTCATCTACTTTTTCCTTCAATTTTTGATTTGACTCAATCAGACTCTTCTTGACTTGATCATGTACCTCCTTCATGGACTGTGCAAAATCATCAGCATGTCCACTTACTACTCCTTGTCCTTTTAGTTCTCTGAGTTCACAAACTCCTCTTGGATGTATTC
>MU225966.1:1347745-1373946 GCA_018584345.1 Thuja plicata | reverse complement strand
GTGATTAGCAGTATAGGACATAATCATGCTCCAAAAATTGAGATGATCACTGTCAAACAGAAGTTGAATGAAATAAAATAGAGAAATATATGGTTGGACACACTACACAACCAAGCAGGAAAAAATAACGTGAACTCAAATAAAGACTAAAAAGACTTGTTGATGGTTATGACAATAATAATATTTTAGATTATATAAGAGACATTGCTCATAATTTGACACTTTAATTGAAAATTTGAATAAAATTGGTTTTTAGAAATATACTTGTAATTTATAAATTTTGTTTTCCTTTCTCTATAATCTTATGGGGTTATTTTGTCCATGGGTTATTTTGACTGCGGCTTATTTTGGAATGGGTTATTATGACCCTAGGTTATTTTGTCCTCGGGTTATTGTGGCCGGGTTATTCTGTCCAGGGTTATTTTGGCTAGGTTATTATGTCTAATCTTTTGACCTCTATTTGATATCCCTATATTAGCCGTACTACATGTTGAACTTTGGTCTACCATTCCCGCATTTCCCTCATTCGAGGAAGATAGATCTGACAAGTGCCTATTTGGTGGTTCCTGCAATCCATCAAATGAGATATATAGTTGGTAAGGAACAAGATATTTTTCTAAATGAGGGTAATGTTTATGAAGTCGGCCATAAAATTGATATTGATTGTATTACTGTTAAATCATGAGCAAGTTAATACCTTATTATTAAACCACTCAATGAAGATGGGAATAACGAGAAAGAAAGAAATTAATAAAATATTTCTATAGAGCATGTTGACTTATACTTGTTGATCAATGTCACTATGTAGGACCCTCATCAAAGGGGTTAAATTTCCTACATATGTGAATCATTTATCTTAAGTTGGCTAAAAATTACATGATATGTATGCTACAAATTACGTAGAAGACACCATGAACAATATGCCAGATCATAAACATGAAACAATTAGCTTTACCTCATATATGTAGTTCAAGATCATCAACAAAAGGGGTGACGATGTGTGTAGTCAATTGCCTATTTCCAGAAAGGTTGATAATCAAAAAATATATAGATGTAACCAAAAACAATTAATTGAGCATCATAAGCAATACATTGGTAATCATAAATCACATATGTTGTAATCATTAGAATTGAACATAATGAATTAATTATACCATTCCATTATATTTGAATACATTAATAAATTAATATTAAATATATATGTTGATCAATATAAATATATATAAATAATTAAATCACATACCTTGTACATTTCAATCATGTCATTGATCATATTCTTCATCCATCTCATCATCATTGCCATCATCATCATGATCATCATAATAATAATAATAATAATCATCATCACCATCTCAATCACCATCATCGTCATTGTCATCATCATCGTCATCATCATTGTCATCATCATTGTCATCGTCATCGTCATCGTCATCGTCATCGTCATCGTCATCGTCATCGTCATCGTCATTATGATTGTCATCGTCATTGTCATCATCATCATCATCGTCATCGTCATCATCATCATCATCATCATCATCATCATCATCATCATCATCATCATCGTCATCATCATCGTCATCGTCATCGTCATCATCATCGTCATCGCCGTCGCCATCGTCATCGTCATCGTCATCGTCATCGTCATCGTCATCGTCATCATCATCATCATCGTCATCGTCATCGTCATCATCATCGTCATTGTCATCGTCATCGTCATTGTCATCGCCATCATCATCGTCATCATCATCATCATCACCACCAGCACCAGCACCATTATCTTCTTTTTCTTCATCATTGGTATTTTCTTCTTCCATCACATTATACTTTACTAGGCTTCCTCTTGGATCATGTCTAACAAAAAATGATGAACCAGATTTATATGGAACCTCTAAGTAAAACACTTGCTCACATTAGCTTGGAAGAACATAGGGCTCATCTCCAAATGGCTCAAATGACCTTGTATTAATCATTGTAAATCTATTATCATGCTGAATAAAAGTTTTATCAAGATCATTTTGATTTAGTCGTAGCCTATTCCATTTCATGACGAATAGAACTAATTTGAAGGAGTTAAAGTCACACTCAAGTATATCATCCAAGATGTTATCGTATTGATTTTGAGATTATTGAGGATGTATGTCATTTCTAGATGAAATATTAGTGACCTTGAAGACTACAGTTATCCCATAATCACAAGTTTTCTTCATGCCATCCAACTTTTTTATGCAAAAACTGTGGTCATGATAGTACATAGCTTTGTGGTGCTTGACCTACAATTTTCAAGCATGTGAAAATTATTTGCATCATGAGTTGATATGAAACATATGGGTCATGATCATTAATAATTTTTTACATACCTTTCTACCTCTTAAACCATATGCTAGATCAATTACCATTGGCATAATATTAGAATCTCCATTACGAAGAGCTTCTCTAACCAATGAAGCAACACCTTCCCATGTTAATGAGCAACCATTTTGTTGATATCATTCAATCTATACCATCATCCAATCAAGATTGTTTGTAATGTATAAATGTATTGCATCCCACTCTCGACCAACTGTATAAAAAAAATAGACCAATTATAAATAACTTATATTAAATTTTTATAATAATTAATTAACTATAATAACATCTTATAATTACCTCTCCCTTTCATCAATATACCTCTCCCCATCAAGTACTCCCCTTCAAATTTGTTAATGGAGTTGGCATCCCAAATATGATCTAGATGGATCTTTGCTGCAAATGTAGGAAGATATTCACTGATGTACACCATGGCATGGTATGTCATATATCCCTCCACCATAGAACCCTTAGGATATGCTCTCTATCAAACTAAGCCCTTCAAAAATTTCAAGTACCTCTCAACTATCCATATTAACCTAGTTTGTGCAGGTCCACACAATTCAATCTCCTCAGCTTGATGTATCAGGTAGTGTTCTTGTGCGTTGAAAAAGGTTGAATGTAGATACTTTTGCATTTCACACATAAGATGAGGATTTTTTCTCTTCCAATATTTTATATCTTCTTTATTGATTTCTTTTGTTGACAACCACCTTATGTATTTTCCAAGATCATATATAACTTGTTTGACACTATTATTGAAGTGGTGTGAGAGAGATAGAGGTAGAACGTACTGCAATAATTGTAAAATGATATTTTCAATGTTTCATAAAATAATACAATGAAAACTACGTGCAGTATACAAATATATAGTGAATACAAAATAACATGAATTACCTTAATAAATGTATGTCTATTGTGTGTTTTCATCCCTGGCCAAAATTCACTTTTCTTTGATATGAGATTGTTTATGTTCACAGCAAATTCTCTGGGAAATCATATTTTTGTATGAATTCTTTTATAGCATTGTTCTGTTGCTCCGAAAATAAACAAGTAAAGACACTTATATCAATCTGGTCTCCATTGTTATTTGATTGAATGACATTTTTGATTGCATTGTTGGATTCCTCAATTTCACTAAAAATTTTGACAATATTGTCTTTGTCATGCATTCCATCCACTATTTTCCATAATTTCTCTGTTACATTCTTTCCAATATGCATAGCATCAAACAAATGCACGATAGGGAGTTTCTTGTGGTACGACAACCTACTAAATTGTCTATGATAACTTTTTAGTCATTTTGGAAGTTGGTCGTTAATGCCTTGAGGACCTTCACGGGCATCAATTACATCATCCATAATAAAAATAGAATATCAAAATATAAATTTAAAAAAAAACCATCAGATAGAATGACATTACCTCAATGATTTATTCTTTTGTATTCCAACTTCCATAGGCAAGATTTTATTCTCTGTGGCTTTGATGTAGTCTCTTCTTTCCCAATGAAAATATGGTTTTTGGTAATTCAGTACTTATGATTTCTGTGGATTAAGTGTCTATACTCATTGAACACCTACTTTCCTAAACATTTTGAATGACGAGATTTCATCTTTGGACCACAAACTTGACATGCAAATGTTTCCTTTGTCTATGTTGGTAAACAGATTGTTCTTCTTTGATATAACTCTAAAATACCCAACTATTGAAGAAGCAATTGAATACAATAGCTGGGAAATTGTTATTGTAAACTAATTTCTCTCTAAATTTAAAGGTACAACTCCCTTATATGAATGATTTCCAGTGAATTTTTATTTTTCCTAATCTAACAACGGTATGTTCTTGACCCGAGAATAGAAGAGGTAAACCAAGCTAAACCTAGATAGGAAATAGCTCAGGCAGGATAAATTCAACTCTAAATCTAGCCAATTCTGAGATTTCATCAATCAGATTAACTCCCAAAACTGGTAGTGCATGAACAACTACTGAAAATGCAAATGCAATACTAAAGATTAATGATGAAATGATAATGAATCGATCTATATCACATAAACATTTCCCAAACTTAGGATAACAATAGATTTCCTCCCTAATTAACTATATCAAATCATAATACAGAACTCTGGTTTGAATACAAATCATAAATCTAACTTCAAAGAAATATTAGAATTTAATAGAAAGATAAATGCAATGCAATGGTATAGTTAAAGCAATGGTATTTAGACACACACAATTGACTCCGCAAAATGCTATCTTTCACACCAAAATTTAGCTGATCTTTGTATTGATTTTGGAAATAATACATATAGAGTTTCAGATTGGACCGTTATAAAAAGGGTAATCAAAATGGTTCAACTTCCCCAACTAGAAATGATAAATAAAGGTTTATCTGTTACAATATTATCAAAAATAGTACAAGAGGGAATCTATCTAATCTTTAGTTTCTTTCCCCTTGTCTAATTTATCCCTATAGTATGTGACAGTTGTAATGACTCGAATGAGTTCTTCGTGCCTGTTGACATGGACATTGGTATATCAGATGAGCCATCTGGAATGTTCTTTGGCTAGGGTTTTAATTGCATCTATCAAATCTTTTAGCTCCTCCATAGCTCTGAAAATGCATCCACTCAATTGCTGAAGTTCTGGCACCTTATCTAAATGAGAAGAAGATTGTTCTACAAGATTATGCAAATAATTAGAGAATGATTTCTGCATATTGGCTACTCCAATTATTTCTATGCCTTGACCACTATTTTTTGATTCTGCATAAAGTCCCAGGACGAGTTTAAAATCTTTGCTCTACTCCTCTTTGATCTTGACATCTGTCTGTTGTAACCCTGCCTCAGCCTGGATGATCATCTCAATCTTAAACTCTAGAATTTGAAGCCATTCGATCAAAGGCTCATCTCCTTTTTGTAAAATATTATCCTTTAGGGCCTCTTTAGTCTTCATCTTTACTGCCACATGCAGCATGTCTATACATTCCTGGCATTTCACTCTTTCTATTGTGAGAGTTTGCAAATTTTTACCAATATTATTTCTCTCTACTTCCATCCTTAGAAGAGCATTACCCAGTTGATCGATAATTTCTAGTCCTTCAAACTCTAGTCTCTCAATTCATCTTTTTCCAATCTTCCCAAAATGTTGATCTTCTTGCAACTTAGCTATGATGGATTGTTTCTCGACAGCACTAAGGTCAAAAGTGGACTGGGTACTGGGAATAATCACAATTGGAGTGATGAGCTATCTGATGCAATTAGTTAGCTCAGCCATTTCTGCCTTAAGTTGGACCTTGGCAGTCTTGAGCTTCTCAAGCTCTTCCTTTATTACCACATTAGTAGACTTCCACCAGTCCACCTTGGTATCATGACAAGCCAGCCCCATATAAAATGACTGTAACTGAAAATCTGAGGCAGTCATATCCTTGAATCTACCTTCTTTTGTAGGCTTGGCCACTTTCATAGTGAAATGCCCAGTGTCAAGATCTCAACCCATAGTAGACATTGTCTTTACTTTCTTTTATTTTCTCACAGTCGCCTTAGGTTAAAGATCCCATGACAAAGTATCCTTGCTATAATTTCCTTCTTTGGCTCTCTTTGTTTTGCACTCCAGAGTATTTTTTATCCATGATTTTGGGCTGGTAACTTTGTTGGAAAAAACCAACTCTTCTATGAATAGCTTCCTGATGACTGGGGGAGTAGCTTTAGGCCTAGAAGTGATTTTGTTCACTAAAGTAGGGGAAGATGAGATTAAATTAATAACTTGAGCAACCTCATGTTTCTTTTCAACCTCTTTATTTGATTATGGGGTAGAGGTGCTAGAACTATCTTTGCCCACATCATCTATGACAGGGGATCCTCACCTTGGAGTATCTTGGGGAAAGATGTTGACTTGTGCATCTCCAACACTAGCCTTAACTGGTCGCTCAGGCTCTTCACCTTTAGTAGGCTCAACTACAAACTTGACTGGGTCTGTACAGGTTGCTTCTTCAGTTGCTCCAATATCTGGAAGCAAGTCCTCTCCACAAGTATTCTCCAATGGGATCTCCTTCTCGGGAGGTTCATCACCTCCCCCCGCTGGCTAGGTTGATCCTTTAGAAATGATTGGAATTTTTACTGATGAAGTTGATATAGTGCTAGAAGTAGCTTTTGTCAGCATTCACAGAGTGGGAGGCTTCCTTTCTAACCTTTTCCTTCTGCCTATAGTCCATTCAACCCATTGCTCCATCCTTTTGTAAATGCCACTCACTAGAGTCAGCAAGTCACTAATGGCTTGATCTAGCATCAGCTCGAAACTGATAGGAGTGAGCTTTATCTTCTCCAAATATGTATTATCATATATGTGGTTGCCATCATCTTCTATCCCCTCCACTCCTATGTTAAATTTGAACCTTTGGATTTGTTCAATAGTTAACCTGGCATAGAATCTCTCTCTACTCTCCAAATCATCTCTACAATTGGCCTAGTAGTCTTCAATATCATCTACATGATGGATAGCTTGGCTGATTTGTAGGTAGTCATGATAATAATTAACAAGATCATATTGTGGCCTCAGAACATCATAGGTTTCTAATGAAAACCTCTTTGAGAATGTCTTTAGAATATTCTTTGCCTTAGACCAGGACGCACAACTATAAGCTCCGATAGTCATGGGAAAGTTGTAGCCCTTCTTCTTAGCATTAGCGTAGATCAAATTCACTTGGACCACTTGTCCAATCACCTCCACCAGCATGATCATATCAGTAGGATATCTAGGCAGCTTCAAATGGAAGTCGTCGAATCCTGCAAGATGAATGTATGAGAAATCTCCAAATTGAATGAAATAAAATCCAAACTGGCTGATAAAAGCCATGGCCTCGGGAGAGAATCTCATTTCTAGGCAACCTTGTAGCTCCGTGAATAGTCTCATTGTAAATGTATCATTAAATCAGAGGTACTCAGTATAACTGTTGTGCAATTGCAAAGAGGGGAAAAAATTGTAGCTCTTAACATCTTATGAAGTAAAATGGCTATATTTGAATTAATTACTTTGCTCCCACAGGCTGTTAAGAAGCATCTATTCACTTTAGTAACTATAATGGTAACTTTCTTGAAGTAGTAGAAAATTACTTTTCCACTTCTCCTTTGGATGGGGAAATGCTTTTGGAGTGCTCTCTGTTCGAAAATCTGTCGAAGGAAAATTTTAACCTATTCAGATGCTAAAATGATATGTGTTGATTTCATCAGCTTTCTTCATTCCTTGGGTCACTCATGAGATCAATTTCCCTTCAAAAATATTCCATGTTAATGGTTTGGCAGAAAATGTACCCTGCAGGTCGAAACCCGCCTATTGGAGTAGTGGAGAAGCCATTTTTTGCTTTTCTGCCAGCAAGCTTACATCTTAGATTTCTCTCTATTTAATCATTCTTCTCAGCCTATAGAGATGTATTTCAAATGAAATAATCTTACTAAGCCCAAATCATCCACTTTAAAATTGTACTAATTGTTGAGACATCATGGAATAGTTATCTACAAAAAACGCACTCTGTTGGCGATTTTCTGCCAATGGAGAAGCTTGAAACCAATTTTCTGCCATTGAAGCAACATGAAGTATTCAAGCTATAGATTCCAAAATCACAAAAGATAAATGTTATAAATCTCCGAATTGCGACCTTTATCAGATTTAGGATCTTAAACCCACCTGATTAAACATGAATTCAAATAAAAATCCCCTCGGCTCGCAAATGAGAAGTGAAATTGGGAAAATCCAATAAAGGCCTCCTAGCTTAAGGGGAAAGCTAGAATTAGACTCCATAAATTCACAACACTTTCAAGACCACTACTACATACTAAATATCCACTTTTGTCTAAAGATATGCAGACCAAAAGTGGAGAAACAAATGGCTCTATCTGGGGACTTGGACATTCATATGTCCAAGAAAGGAACTCAAATATCTAGTTTCGTAAAGCTCAATTAAAGGCGGCTCACAACAAAATTAAAGAAAGACACGAAAAGGAAAGCAGAAAGGAAGCCTAAATAGGAAAATGAAAACATGAACTAAACATAACTATTGTACAATACAAGGGTTACCTATTTTAAATTCAGATCTGATAGAGCTTCAAATCCTTACCATTATACGTTAGGGGTAGTATCTCACCATCTGGATATGTCAGTTTAAAATAATTCTTCTCAAAATCCTGATGGATCTTCAAAGGTCCTTTCCAAATTGTTTCAAATTTTCCATGCATGCCTTTGGGTGCCCTACGCTTGTCCCATAACAACACCATGTCTCCCTCCATAAATTTCTAGGGTCTGCTCATTTTATCAAACAAGTTCTTCACACACATTTGGTGCCATGTAATGTGATCAACCTTTTTTTCCCTTTCTTCTTCTAGTTTGTTTATGTACAGAATCCTCTTTTCTAAACCATCTTCGTATATTCCATCCTCTACTACTGTTCTTAGTTTGCAAGTTGCTAACTCCAATGGTAATGGAAGACTGGATTCTACCCCGTAAACAAGTTCAAAAGGAGATACAACAATGGCTCTTTTGGGAGTCACTCTATCTTCCCAGAGAGCTTTATAGATTTTCTTATGCCAGGTTCTCTGGTTATTTGCCACGAGATTTTTCATGATGTTTACCAAATTTTTATTGCTAAACTCAGCTTGACCGTTCCCTTGAGGGAAATAATCAGATGAATGACTGATCATGATGCCATACTCAAATAAAAATTTAGTAATTTCTTGAGAAGAAAAGTATGCGGCATTATCCATAGGCACACCAAATCTTACTAGAATGTTTTCTTTGATAAACTCACATACTACCTCTGAAGTAGTTCTCTTGGTTTCTTTTGCCTCCACCCATTTTGTGAAGTAGTCATTCACAGTGATTATGTAGGTATGACATACACTAGACGTGAGATTTATAGGACCAATAAAATCAAGACCCCACTGTTGAAAAGGACCCTCACTTATCACTGGTCTCAAGGGTAGTGCTACCAACAGAGGCTTTCCAGTAAACATTTTGCATTTTTCACATCTAGCTACCTAATGGTAAGCATCTCTAAACATTCTCAGCCAGTAATAACACTGTCTCAAAATCTTGAATGTAGTGACTAATGAGGAGAAATGTCCCCCACAAGCTTCATCATGAAACACCTTTAATAGCTTCTCTTGCTATTGTTTGTTGACACACCGGAGGAAAGTTCCATCTATAGATCTCTTATATAGTCTGTCCTCCCAAATTACATATTTAGAAGCTTTCAATTTTAGATCTCTTCTTTTCTTCAAAGTTAACCCTTCAGGGCATTCACCATATGTCAGGAAATATACAATGTTTTCAAACCAAGAGTCTTGCATACTTACTGCCAAAACCAAATGTATAGCTTCTAGATCTTCGTTCGCTTGGTTTTCTACCATCACCTTGCATAGTACATTCCCTCTTACCAATGTGGTGGGCTTGATCTCTATGTCATATTCTTGGGGTTTAGCCACCCATGCTCCTCTATTATTACATCCTACATCCTGTTGAGTCAATATGCTTTTTACTGCAATATCAGGCACATATACCAAAGAGTGAGAGTGTAAAATGTAGAATATGAAATTATTTAAAGCCTCTACAACTGTGAAAGCATGCTTTTTAGTCTGAGAGTATCTCAGCTCATGATTTTTCAGAGGTGTTCTCATAAAATAAATGGGAGCTTGAATTCCCTCCTCGTTCTCCTACATGAGGATGGATGATAGAGTATGTTTAGAAGAATAACAATAGACTATGAAATCTTTCTTATAATCTGGTTGACATAACATAGGAGCATTGCTATGGCATTCTTTATGCTTTTGAAAGCTTGTTTACTAGGTTCATTCCACTTAAAACTCATATTTCCCTTCATCATGTCCACTATGCATTTGGTAGTCTCAGAAAAATCTGGAACGAACCTTTTGAGAAAGTTTACCTGACCGAAAAATAATTTCACTCCAATTTTGTTCATAGGTAAACTCAATTGTTGGATTTCTCTTACCCTTTCTGGGTCAATCCTTATGCCTTCTTGGGAGACAATGTGACCCAACAATTTCCCGTCAGTTACACAAAAAACTAACTTCTTGGGGTTCAACAAAATCCCATTTTCTCGACACCTTTGAAATACTCTTCTCAAATTATTTATGTGATCTACTCTTTTCATAGAAAATACAGTAAGATCATCTAGATACATACCAATGATTTTGTTCTTCATATCACTGAAGGAAAGTTCCATACCTCTCTGAAAGGTGGTTCTGACATTGATTAACCCGAATGGTATTTTGTGATATGCAAAGGTGCCCCATGGAGTAGTGAAAGCCATTTGATGCTGGTCTGCTTTCTCAACTTCATTCTAGTTATACCCTGAGAAGCCATCTAACATAGACATCATTTCAGCTCTGGCCATGATTTTCAAGAGATTATCCATGTTAGAAAGAGCGTAATTCTCTTTAAAGGAAGATTGATTAAGGTTTCTGAAGTCAACACAGATTCTTATTTCTCCATTCTTCTTCCTCACAGACACTATGTTTTCTACCCATTTATAATGATGGATAGGGTATATGATCCTTTTTTTGAGCATTTTATCAACCTCCCTGAATATGGCATCAAAAACTTTGGGGTTGTAATTCCTTTGTTTCTGTCTGAATAGAGTTCCCTCAGGTTTTAAGGGAAACTGGTGTTTGAATTTCGCATTCATAAAACATTTTAAATCTTCATAACTCTAGGTGAAAACATCTTGGTATTCTAGGAAGAGTTTCTTGGCCTCTTTCCTCTCTTATTTAGTACAACATTTCCCAATGTTGATCATCTTGGGATTTTTCTCAGTTCCTATGTTCATCTCCTTATATTTGCCAGTGGTAGGACCTCTCTTGATCCTCTTCTTCTTAACAAAGGTGTCATGCCTATTGAAAAGCTTCTCAAGAGTGACCAAATGGGGAGGAATGATATTACCTTGCAACTAGATGACATCTGACTTATCCTTCTTTTGCTTGTCCTGACGGTCTCCTTTAGTTTTGTTAGGAACATCTTTATGGAAGTCACCATTGCTCTCTAGAAAGAGAAGGAGATTCTTGTCATCTTCGAACACTTGCCAATCTTTTTCATTATCGGGCATAGATGGTTGATATACAACCTCCACTTGGTACTTCTTATCTTTGAATTCTCGGTGATGGAGGAGTAGTGAGGATGACACTGCCAAGGAGTCTACCTTGGAATTCAATTCTCTCGACATAGATTCAATAAAGAATGCATCCAATGCTTCTATTTTATCCCATACTCTGTTCATTTAGTTTTTTAATCTGTTATTTTTTACAGAGTATTGATTCTTGACTTGACGCACTATTAGCTCAGCATCACCACGAGCTCTCAATATCTTCACACCCGTTTCCTTTGTAGTGATGATCCCTAAAAAAAGGGCTTCATACTCAAAATTATTATTGGTGTTTTCAAACTCCAATTTATAAGTCATGGGCTCACATACTCCATCTGGTGATATTAAGACCACACCTACACCAGATCCTGACGATGCACAACCACCATCAAATTCAAGAGTCTAGATTTGTGGTGGGATTTCTTTAGTGGAAAATGGATTTTCCTCTTCTATAGGATCCATTTCCTCATCATGATCATTAGTGAACAGCATATAGTTACCAAATTCCAATTCTTGGTACAAAATTTGAGCTTTAGGGTCATCAGATTTCAACACTGTGAACTTAGCTTTCTCCTCCGGGACCAGTTTTATCTTTTTGTTGCCCACTGGGATTAAAGCTTGGGACCAATCCAACTTTATCTCCCTTCCAAGGTCTCTGCAAAAACTCCTTCTTAACAATAAACCTTAACTAGCGGGTATATCAGCAACAAGGATTGTTAACAACATTTTCTTCTTAGGGTGTGTTGCCAGGGCCACTTGAGCATCTTTAAAATATCCCACCAGAGGTACATGCTTGGAATCCATAAAGTAACACCTACCATGGGATTTAGTGAGAGTAAATCCTAAATCTTTAGCTACAGTTGATGGCATTACATTATCTGAGGCTCCGGAGTGTATTATGCAATTGCTTAACTTGCAACCATTGATATATAATGACACATAGAATGGGTCAGGATTTTGGCCTGGGAAAGTAGCAAAAATACCCCTTTCTTAATTGGTTCCATAAGTATAGAATCACTTTCTATGGTATTCATGACATTTTGGTTTAACTCATGATTCCCTTCTTTACAATAACCTACTAGCTTTTGTAGTTCTATGGGATTAGACTTAAGATAGTCTATAGGAGAAATCTGAATTCTGGAATCTGTACAAAATTGAATAATGTCAAAAGAGTTTTGTTCCTTACCTAGTTGTAAAATCCTTACTCCCTGATTGGCCTCCTTTGAATAGGAGGTAGATGCCTCATTATTTTTAGGTGGAGGTGTTGAAGCAGGGCCTCTATCTTTCTGCCTCCGGGTCAAGACTCTATAAGAGGTCCCGTCTATGGTAGCATAACATGTTGCTTCTTATTCTGAATCTGATTCATACTATAAATATAAGTTTTTAGAGTCACCATGTAAGTGTGAATCTAGTTGAGCTCCAGACACTCCAACATTCCACTCGTCAGTCTGATGCATTTTCCAAGCACGAGCTACATCGGGGCAGCTTTCACCATCATGATTTGTAGTTAGGTGGAAGGCACACATGTTTCCTCTTTTACGAGGAGCTTCTATAGCTAGCCTCTATGGTGGATAAGTTAACTGTAATTCCTTTCCATCATTAATCCTCCCCTCGTTGTTTCTCCTAGGATGCTCCTGAAAGTTTCGCTGGTAGGGGTTATTAAATCTAGGAAGTTGCCTCTTGAAGGAAATGAATTCATTGGACAATTTTTGAATCATCTCATCTGATGATGTAGTATTAGTAATACTGGCTCTAGATTGTATCTCTCTCTTCCATTTCCTTAATTAGATCATATGGTCTTCAAGTTCTACAACAGTTCTTTGTGTGGCATCCAAATCTACAGGGTTCACTCTTCTTAGATCATATTTGATTTCCGGTGGCATAGCACTTATGAAGAATGTTTTCAAATTTCCTGTTGTAGGCCTGTCAGCTGCTAGAATATGATTTACAAGCTTATTGAATTTAGCTATAAAATCCCTCATACTGATAGAAGGTTCTTTCTTGATGGAAGTTAATTGTGTCAATAGGGCATGCTCATCTTCAGCAGTTTTAAACCTTCTTTCGAAGGCAGCTCTCCTGGAGACCCAATCTGTGATAGATGAATTAGGTAAGTGGTGAAACCAATCGGCAACACCCTCAACAAGGGTCTCAAAAAATAATATAATGGCCACATCCTCCTCTCGTACTGCTAGGATATTAAATAAAGCAAAGAAGGCAGCAATGTGCTCATCTATAGATACTTTCCCGTCTCCAAAAAATTTAGGAAAGTTATTTTTAGAACCTAAAGGGAGAGGATTGTATGCTGCTAATTGCAGGGCTCTGACTTTAGTAGCCCAAGGGAGAGCCATTTCTACTTGGGGTAGATAGAGTGTTAGGTTAATAATAGGAGGATCAACTACTCCATGTAAATTTAACACTTGGCAAGTGGTGGACAAAAGAGTAGATTTCTTAGGGGGTGAAGGAGGTCTACTCTGGCTCCTTGCGGTTTTGTTTCCTCAGCAAGGTACTTCCAGAAGAGAAAAGTTAATATTTGGAAGTCTCTCAAAGACTCGGTGTATAGTACCTTCCTTCTTTGTGCTCCTGAGGAATATTTTAGGTTCTAGGTTTTTGACTAATTCTATGGCCTAGCTTCATGCTCTGCTTGGTGTTGTTCCCTTCTTAGATTTCTCCTTTAGATGGCTCCTTTGAGTGCTTCTTTTCTATCTTATTTCTCTATCACTTGATTGGCATTTCTATAATTCTTGGTTCTTCTTCTATATCTCCAGACAAAAGTATTTAGCGAGGAAATAAGATCCTCTTGATCATCTTGGAATCTGAGATTTGGTTTGACCATAGGAATTATGTTTTCATGGGGAAGCACCATCTTTTCTCATTATATGCTTCTGGTGTAACGATTGTTTGTATTCTACAATAGAGTCACCAAAAATCTATTGGTAAACAAATTGTTCTTCTTTGTTATAACTCTAAAATACACAACTATTGAAAAAGCAATTGAATACAACAGTTGGGAAATTGTAATTGTAAACTAATTTCCCCCTAAATTTAAGGGTACAGCTCCCTTACATGAATGATTTTCAGTGAATTTTGATCTTTCCTAATCTAACATGGGTATGTTCTTGACCCAAGAATAGAAGAGGTAAACCAAGCTAAACCTAGATAGAAAATAGCTCAGGCGGGATAAATTCAACTCTAAATCTAGCCGATTCTGAGATTTCATCAATCAGATTAACTCCCAAAACTGGTAATGCATGAACAACTACTAAAAATACGGATGCAAGACAAAATATTAATGATGAAATTACAATGAATTGATCTATATCACATAAAAATTTCCCAAACTTAGGATAACAACAGATTTTCCCCCTAATTAACTGTGTCAAATCATAATACAGAACTTTGGTTCGAATACAGATAGTAAATCTAACTTCAAAGAAACATTCAAATTCAATAGAAAGATAAATGCAATGCAATGGAATAGTTAAAGAAATGGTATTCAAACACACACAATTGACTCTGCAAAATGCTATCTTTCACACAAAAATTTAGTCGATCTTTGTATTGATTTTGGAAATAATACATATAGAGTTCAGATTGGACTGTTACAAAAAGGGTAACCAAAATGGTTCGACTTCCCCAACTAGAAATGATAACCAAAGGTTTATCCATTACAATATTATCAAAAATAGTACAAGAGGGAATCTATCTAATCTTCAGTTTCTTTCCCCTTGTCTAATTTAGCCCTATTGGCTGTGTTGTAATGACTCGAATGAGTTCTTCATGGTTGTTGATCTGGACATTGGTATATCGGATAAGCCATCTAGAATGTTCTTTGGCTAGGGTCTTAATTGCATCTATCCGATCTTTCAGCTCCTCCATAGCTCTGAAAATGCATCCACTCAATTGCTGAAGTTCTGGCACCTTATCTAAATGAGAAGAATATTGTTCTACTAGATTATGCAAATAATCAGAGAATGATTTTTGCATATTGGCTACTTTGATTATTTATTTTCCTTGACCACTAGTTTTTGATTCTATATGAAGCCCCAGGAGGAGTCTAAAATCTTTGTTTTTCTCCTCTTTGATCTTGACATTCATCTGTTGTAACCCGGCCTGAACCTCGATGATCATCTCAATCTTAATCTCTAAAATTTGAAGCCATTCAATCAAAATCTCATCTCCTTTCTGTAAAATATTAGCCTTTAGGGCCTCTTTAGTCTTCATCTTTACTTCCACATACATCATGACTATACATTCCTGGCATTTCACTCTTTCTACCATGAGAATTTTCAATTCTTTACCAATACTATTATTCTCTACTTCTAGCCTTAGAAGAGCATTACCCAATTGCTCAAAAATTGCTAGTCCTTTAGACTCTAGTCTCTTGATCCATTTTTTTCCAATCTACCCAAAATGTTGATCTTCTTGCAACTTAGCTATGATGGCTTGGTGCTCCACAGCACTAGGGTCAAAAGTGGACTGGGTACTGGGAATACTTGCAATTGGAGTGATGAGCTGTCTGATGAAATTAGTTAGCTCAGCCACTTCTGCCTTAAGTTGGACCTTAATAGTCTTGAGCTCCTCAAGCTCTTCCTCTATTACCACATTAGTAGAATTCCACTAGTCCACCTTGGTATTTTGATGAGCCAGCCCCATATCAAATGACTGCAACCAAAAATCTGAGGCAGTCATATCCTCAAATCTTCCTTCTTTTGTAGGCTTGGCCACTTCCATAGTGAAATGCCCAGTGTCAGGATCTCTACCCAGAGTAGACATTATATTTACTTTCTTTTTTTTTCTCATAGTGGCCTTGGGCTGAAGAGCCCTTGATAGAGTATCCTTGTTGGAATTTCCTTCCTCCGCTCTCTTCCTTTTGCACTCCAGAGTATTTTCTATCCATGATTCTGCATTGGTAACTTTTTTGGCAGAAACCAACTCTTTTATGAAAAGCTTCCTGATGACTATGGGAGTATCTTTAGGTCTAGAAGTGATTTGGTTCACTAAAGTAGGGGAAGATGAGATTAATTTAATAACTTGAGAAACCTCCTATTTCTTTTCAAGCTCTTTATCTGATTCTATGGCAGAGGTGCTGGAACTATCTTCGGCCACATCAACTATGACAGGGGATCCTTGCCTTGGAGTATCTTGGGGAAAGATGTCTACTTGTGCATCTACAACACTAGCCTTAACTAGTCGCTCGGGCTCTACACCTTTAGAAGGCTAAACTATAGACTTGACTGGGTCTGTAGAGGCTACTTCTTCAGTTGCTCCAATATCTAGAAGTGGGCCCTCTCCACAAGTCTTCTCCAATGGGATATCCTTCTCGGGAGGTTCATTGGCTCCCCCTGCTAGCTAGGTTGATCCTTTAGCAATGGTTGGAATTGTTACCAATGAAGTTGCTGCAATTCTGGAAGTAGCTTTTTTTGGGGTTCGCTAAGTGGGAGGCTTCCTTTCTGACCTTTCCTTCAGCCTGTAGTCCATTCAACCCATCACTCTATACTTTTATAAATGCCACTCATTAGAGTCTGCAATTCATTGATGGCTTGATCTAGCATGGGCTCAGAACTAATAGGAGTGAGATTTATCTTCTCCAGATATGTATTATCATACATGTGGTTGCCATCATCTTCTAGCCCCTCCACTGCTATGTTAACTTTGAACCTTTTGATTTGTTCAATAGTTAACCTAGAATAGAATCTCTCTCTACTTTCCAAATCATCTCTACAATTGGCCCAGTAGTCTTCAATATCATCTACATGATGGATAGCTCAGCTCATTTGTAGATAGTCACAAGCATAATTAACAGGATCATATTGTAGCCTCATAACATCATAGGTTTCTAATGAAAACCTCTCTGAGAATGTCTTTAGAACATTCTCCGCCTCAAACTGGGACACACAACTGTAAGCTCCAATAGTCATGGGAAATTCATATCCCTTCTTCTTAGCATCAACATAGATCAAATTCACTTGGAGCGCTTGTCTCATCACCTCCACCAGCATGATCATATCAGTAGGATATTTGGGCAGCTTCAAAGGGAAGTCTTCAAATCCTGCAAGATGAATGTATTAGAAATCTCCAAATTGAATGAAATAACATGCAAACTGGCTGATAAAAGCCATGCCCTTAGGAGAGAATCTCCTTTCTGGGCAACCTTGTAGCTCTGTGCACAGTCTCATTGTAAGTGTATCATTAACTCAGAGGTACTCAGCATAACTATTATGCGATTGCAAAGAGGGGAAAAATTTGTAGCTCTTAACATCTTCAGGAAATTCCTCTAATCTAGGGAGTCCTGGCCAAATTTGGATTGTAGCCAGAATATATAAAAGGATAGAAGACATGTAAAATTCATTCTAAAGCTTAGCTCTATTTAGGGAATCTGAGAGGTTGTCACTTACCATAAGAGCCCAATCAATGAAGTGATCTTGGGAACAGATTAGCTAAACAAGGAAGAATTGTTTCTTGACAAAATTAAGTGCATCACTCTCACCTTTGATTATGTGAAGCAATATCAGAATATCCATAATCTTTGGCTTTAGGTTTGTACTGTATAGTATTTTGGCCAGCTTGCCCTTGGCACTCCTAGGCTCTTGAAACCATGACTTCATTATCACCTTCTTCCATACTGACTTCTTTGCTATATATTTAGTCACTTCCCTATTGTATGTCATTTTTGAATATTCAGCTTGCTCTGGGATATGGAGAGAGTTCTGAACGGACTCTCAATCAATAGAGAGTAGCACTATGTTGTTGGGAAAAAGAATCTTCTTGGTATCTAGGTTGTATCTGGCTATACATTCTCTAACCAGCTCAAGAGATTGAAGTGCGATGGGAAAACTAGCAGCCTCGACTAACCTACTTTCCTTCAACTTCTCAGTGATAGGGTGCATTTGATCAGCTTTCAATCTCATCTGAAATTTATGCATATCGAAGAACTTCAAAGAGGTGTCTGTGATCTTATGCCAGTCAGAGGTGATGACATTCATTCCATGGAATCCCATAAATCTGAAAGCCATGCTTTGAATGATTTGATTTAGGAATTAGGAATATCTCTCAGGAATGCAGGCGCAAAGAATAATTAATATCAAAGGCTTCGAATTCAAACAATTTGTCAAACAAATGGTAGCTCCTATTTGCAACCTTCAATTTATTTTATAACTTTTGAATTCTTACTGTTTAACGGCCGACTTCCCGTGCCACATGAATGAAAAGACCCAAGAATTAATGAAAAAGTCCGTTATGAAGTAAAATGAATTTATTTGAATTAATTACTTTTCTCCCATGGGCCATTAAGAAACATCTTTTCACTTTAGTAACCATAACGGTAACTTTCTTGAAGTAGCATAAAATTACTTTTATGCTTCTCCTTTGGATGGAGAAATGATTTTGGAATGCTCTCTATTCGAAAATCCACCGAAGGAAAATTTTAGCCTATTGAGATGCTAAAATGATAGGTGTTGATTTCATTAGCTTTCTTCATTCCTTGGGTCACTCATGAGATCGATTCCCCCTTGAAAATCGTCCATTTTAATGGTTTGGTAAAAAAGTACCCCGCAGGTCAAAACCCACCTGTTGGAGTGGTGGAGAAGCCATTTTCCACTTTTCCACCACCAAGCTTACATCTTAGATTTATCTCCATTTAATCATTCCTCTTGACCTACAGAGATGTATTTCAAATGCAATAATCTTACTAAGCCCAAATCATCCACTTTAAAACTGTACTGACTATTGAGACATCATGGAATAATCATCTGCAGAAAATGCACTTTGCTAGTGATTTTTTGCCAATGGAGAAGCCTGAAACCAATTTATGCCATTGAAGAAATATGAAGTATTCAAGATAGAGATTTCAAAATCAAAAAAGATAAATGTTAGAAATCTTTGAATTGTGACCTTTATCAGATTTGGGATCTTAAACCTACCTGATTAAACACGACTTCAGATACAAATCCCCCTGACTCGCAGAGGAGAAGTGAAATTGGGAAAATCTGATAAAGGCCTCCTAGCCTAAGGGGAAAGCTAGACTTACACTCCATAAATTCACAACATTTTCAAGACCACTAATACATACTAAACATCCACTTTTGTCTAAAGATATGCAGACCAAAAGTGGGGCAACAGTGTAAAGACCTACAAGAGTGTGTATAATTGTATTAATTATGTTAATTTTGTGTTAGCACTATAACATACTAAAAAAGAGGTGTTAACAAGAGAACATACCATAAAAATGTTTTAGCCCAAGGGCATCATGTATTTTCCATACAAGCATTGCATGGAATTGAAATTGTCTTTGTCTTATTGGTCTAGAGATGTCATACATAGTGACCCGATTTCATAACACCATCAACTCATCGATAAGGGGCTCAATATATACATTCATATCTTTAACTTGGTACTTACCTAGTTGAATGAACAAAATATTATCTATTTGTTATGACCATTTTGATGGATTATTTATAATAAATTAATTTAGATGAATATTAAATGAAGAAAAACCTAGAAAAAATATTTCCAACATTATGTGCTCCCTCTTTATGGACATTCAAGGAGGAATGTTATTGTTGATAACAAAAATATGCCACACCGAGTAAACATATCTCATCTCTCCAAATGGATTGACACTGTCTGCTGCTAATGAAAGCTTGAGATTACAAGGTTCTTCTTTAAAGTGTGGCCAAGTTTCCTCTATTTCCTTAAATGTTGAACCATTTTCAAGCATTCACATAATGTCATCTCAAATTTTATTACATGCATGGTCATCAATAAATTTTTCCAATCTAGTTGACTTGAATAATCATTAAAGATGTGGAATAATGGGAATATACTGAAGAACCTTGTTTTGCACCTTTTTTGTTATTTCATCTGATCGATATCTACTAATATGACAATCAAGGCATTCTATTGTAAATTCATATTTTTTATGATATATAATATGATCATTTGGACATACATGTATTGTTTGATACTCCATTCCAATATCTTTCATAATGGCAGATAATTATTGGTACGAGTGAGGTAGAATGTTTGATGGTGGTAACAAACACTCACCTATCAACCTATGACAAAAAATATAATTGGTTAATATAAAGAATATTAATTTGTACATGATTAACCTTTGTCAAATATAAGGAAATTATGACTAAAAATATAAAAAAAGATGGCTCAAATGACATACCTTAACATACGTGTTATTGCTACATTGGATAAACCATTCATAACCTTCAAGTTCACCAAAAAAAATACAATGGAAAGAAGATTTGTTATGGAGCCTTCATATAGGGGCTTGTATGCCTTCTCAAGTATAGGTAGATCAAGGTCATCTTCATCATCATCATCATCAGATGTGCCAGTGCCATCATCCTGATCATCATGATCTTATTCCATGGGATCATTACCTTCTACTTCAATATTCACACCTCCATGTTCCCTCATTTGGAAATCCACATTCTCCAGATTTTCATGGTCCATAACATGAAACCTAGGGTGGTTGACCTATATCAAAATTATGACCTTAAACTAACCATGATCATGATGTCATCATCAATTCATTTCTTATGTATATAAATTATTAAAATAATATATTGAAATACATACAAATGGATGAAATTAATTTCCCCTTCAATGTGACCATGTTGCCTACAATGTTCCTCAGTTGTTTTGATTAGATATCTTTGAGTCTTTAAGCCCTTGCAATATTCTAGGACAATAACATTTTCCATCACCTTTTCTTTTAAAGTTAGAGGACAATCTAGCAATT
Source organism: Thuja plicata (assembly GCA_018584345.1). Classification (NCBI taxonomy): domain Eukaryota; kingdom Viridiplantae; phylum Streptophyta; class Pinopsida; order Cupressales; family Cupressaceae; genus Thuja; species Thuja plicata. The sequence goes on along the minus strand of MU225966.1, from coordinate 1,352,701 downwards.
TTCTCCTTATTTTTTTCTAGGTTGAAATTATTAGCCAAAGTATTTCTTGAATGGAATGACTAGTTACTTGTAGATTGACTAGAATGTTGGTTGAAGAAGGATGATTTGTTTGCAACCTGCAGATACAGACACTGAACAACCATTTTCTCTACTATAATTTTCTCAACATAAAGGGACATTTATCATAGCCAAACAAACCCAATTATTTTTAAATGGAATACATCAAGGAGTACCATTAGAAATATTAACCGTTTACAATCATGAACAGTAAACCTAAATTAGATAGCTCATTTTTTTATCAACATGTGTATTCTCGCAATATTAGCAAATGAAGAACTATCCATTTCTCTGTGTATATGAAAAATGAATCAAATATCAAGCTGAAATAAAACATTGAACAAAATAGTATTCCACATAGAGTGAATGAAATATACCATCAAAAAAAGGTGAACTCCACAATTGGCACAAACTTGCATAGGGGCAAATTCAAATTCAAGGCCTAATTTATCAAGAATAACAAACAATGCGGAACCCCATAATCAAAAACATGAAACATGCTTTGTCAACAATGTTCAAAATAATTAGGACTATAGAAAAATCATTAATACTATAGAAAATCAAGTTCTAGAAATGAACGGTTTTGATGCTTTCCCATTACAACCATTTAGAATTCATCATTTTGTACTTCTTGGTGTATTCCATTTAAGTATATCAGGAACAAAGTTTTAATTTATATATGTTAAAATTTTTCCAGTAATGATTTGGGGAATGAAATTATGTAAAACACAAACTAATATTATTATTCTATTATGTAAAACATAATCATATGTGCATATTTAAAACTGTCACATGTGCATATAAGAGTTGATCAGAGAAGGTATATGCATAGGTGACAAACATAAAAATTTGACCAAGCATTACTAGGAACTTGACCCTGGAAGGAATGGACTTGTGATGATTTTCACAATAGTACATTTGTTGCAGGGTAAGTTTCCAGTAGTGCTTAGGAAAATCTACACGTTCATAACCTGTGCATATACCTTCTCTTGTGGGAGGAGTCTAATGTTGTATAGTATGTTTTTTTTGTTTTATATGAGATCGTGGGTAGTATTATGAAATAAGTTGGTGTTTTAGGGTGTTTAAGGTCTTGAAAAGGTCATGTAGTCAATGTAAGAGTTGATCAGAGAAGGTACATGCACAGGTGAAAAACATGCATATTTGACCTTAAGAAATACTGGGAGCTAGACACAGAAACAAATGGAATTTTGATGATTTTCACATTACTACATGTGTTGCAGGGTAATCTCCTAGTAGTGCTTAGGAAAATATGCATGTTCATCACCTGTGCATATGAAGTGGCTTTGATGGCAGATATAGTCACTGAACATCCATTTTGTCAACTCTAATCTTGTCAACATAGAGGGACATTTATCATAGCCATAGAAACTTGTTTATTTTTAAATAGAATACAACAAGGAGTATCATCAGAAATATTTACCATTTACAATCATGAATAGTAAACCTAAATCAGATAGCTCATTTTTTTATCAGCATGTGTATTCTGGCAATATCAGCAAATGTGTATTCTCTAAACTGTACATTTCTCTATGTATATGAAACATGAATGAAATATCAAGCTAAAATAAAATATTGAACAAAATAGTATTCCACATAGAGTGAATGAAATATACCATGAAAATAAGGTCAACTCCACAATTGGCCCAATCTCAGACATGATAAAAGTTAAATTCGAGGCCTAATTTATCAAGAACAAAAAACAATGCAGAATCCCAATATCAAAAACATGAAACCTAATAAAGAACACTACAAAACTTGATTGGGACAATGGAATTTAAAAATTAAGGAAGGTGAGAGGATCAATCAAATAATCAAAAAATAAACACACTTTGGCAACAATGTTCAAACTCCTATCACCAAGCACATACATAGGAAATAAAAAACATAAAAAAGACAAGAAATAAGAAAAATCATTAGGACTATAGAAAAATCATTAAGACTATAGAAAATCATGTTCTAGAAATGGAAATTTCTGATGCTTTTCCATTACATCAATTGAACATTCATCATTTGGTACTTCTTGGTGTATTCCATTTAGATATCTTCAAAAGTTTTCCAATAATGATTTGGGGAATGCAATCCTGTAAAAAACAAACAACTATTATTATTGTTGTGAGAAAAGGTCAAAAGTAAATTCCACTAGTTTATGCATAAAAGGACATATGTTTAATATACTTTAATGAATTATGTTAACTTAATTCATGCAATAATAAAAAACACCCACTCTACACCATTGAAAACATCTTCAATGTCCCTTAATAAGTCAGTGGAATCATCCAAGCAAGTTAAACAACTAAAAAATCCCAAACATGTGTGTAAATGTGTATATATACATGTGTGTATATACACATCATGAATATATACCCACACATATGTGCATATATACCCATGTGTGTGTGCATATATGTGTATATACATGTATGTGCATATATATAACTTTATTTTGCAATTTTGTACTGACTATCATGTAGAAGTTCACAGTTTGAATTTTTCTTTCACTATGAATTTGTAAGATCCATCCCCTTTTTGTACATAATGTAACTTGGGGAAGGATCCACATTTTTATTGTACTTTCTAACATGAATAATGTAGAAATAAGGTGTTTGCAAGTGAATGAGGTTGGTAAGTTGAGTTTGACAATGTTGGATGGTTAGATACATGGTGCATGGTTATTGCAGTAGAGAATGTAGCCATTGGAGGGGTTGATTTTATGGTAGAATACATGTTATTTTGGTCTAAGGATGGTGAATCATCGACCAATTTGATGTTAAATTGATTAGAGGTAAGAGATTGACAAAGCCCTAGATTTTAGGGGTTTTGAAGAGCAAATTGAGGATTTTTCATATAGAAAGGTCTTAGAACAAAATTGATTGTAGAATCAATGGTTTTGGGTCATTTTATGACACTTTTTAAAGTTTGAAGGTCTAGTGTGAAGATACATTAGTAGTTTCTTTGTAAAATGGGTCAAATTAGCCCTCCTAGTTTTATGACAGTGGCAGATTTGAGTAGGTTGGTCCAAAAAACTTGGATATGATCTTGAGGTATGTTATTAACCTTGGAAAAGAATATCAGAGTATGTAATGTGTTTTAAGAGTTCTTTGGGAAGATTTTGAGAAAGGATTTAATAACCCTCGATGTTGTACTACTAGGACTGTACAATCTTGATAGTTTGGACTATACTACTAGAACTATACTTTAGGCTATACTCCACAACCCCACACTCCCCTTCACAAGATACCATCTTGTTTCATGGATTCCAAGTGACAAACAAGACCCCTATTGTTCACAAATAGCTTTGAAACATGTTAGAACATTCAAAAACTTCCTTAGCAAACCCTGCACAATCTTCCAAATGTCAGAGAACTCAAACTGTCCTACCTTAGACAAAATCAGGCTTAGATGAATACTAGCCTCATCATCAACTAGACTGATCACCCCTCCCTAAACACAGGTAAAATATCCACATTAATAGGTTTTCCAAATACTCTTTTAGGGTCTCCTCAATCCTATAAGAAGACTGGCATATGATGTTTTGGTACAAACACTAAAACACAACTAACTACCCTTCAACAAATAGGACTAAATGGCCCCCTCAAGAGACCTACCTTGTTCACCATAACAATAGTCATCAAGGTTCACTAGGTATTTTAACATATTTAGAAGATGTCAATTACTTCTCCATAAATTAGATTTTCAAAGAGACTGAAGACTGTCTAATTAAAAAGGTACCAAAACATATAAACGTTGTCTTAATATGGAATTTTATTGGACAATGCAGTGATAAGTAAAAGAGAAAAAGAATTATAACTCCACAAACCCTTGGATCAAAGGAACTCAAACACACTCTTTCAACATTCTCAACATATCCTTGCATAAGAAAACTCCATCATAAAACAAGAACCTATTTTCGATATCTCATTCACTGTTATGATATACTGTCATACATAAATCTATGGTAGGGCATAATCATTTATTGAAAAAACATCTTCTTTGACACTTGTAACTTTGGAATATCAATCTACATTTTTAGAACTTTCAGCCAACCAAGTGCCATGTAATTTCAATGGTTACAATAAGAGATAAACATTTCTTTCACTCACAGTTTACCCTAGATCAGGGTTTTGTCAATTTTTACTGAAATATTCATAACTTGATTAAAAATAAAATGAATCAACTAAAACTAAATTTAACTAATTTATCTTTCATGGACAATAGGTATTCAATGGAAAAAAATACTTTTTCTAAGAGAAAAATGTAAAGGATCAAACTGCAACGCCCATAAATAATAGTAAAATGTGTAAAAACTTCAAATTTTATTGATGTCCTTCCTCCAATACATTTGTCTCTCCTTTTTCCCGATAGAATCATATTTTATAAACCTTCATAGACTAGATGGATCAGTTACAACCATTCTAAACAACCCAAAAACATCCCATTGCCTTTTACAAGATGTTTTGCAAAGTAGTCATTTTGCAATTTGACAACTTTTCCATCCAACTTGATAATATGACCCTAAAACTTGATGGATGACCCTAAAACATATCAAAAAGGAAAATTAGTCCAATTACATCATTTCTACCTATTTTGAACACTTTTTCAAACATTGACCAAGGTTGACCAATTCAGGATCTCAAGGGTCACTATGAACTGAATGACTTTCATAGCCTTACAAAATGATTAAAATTAATTTGAAACAACTAGAAATAGTCTTTTGGACCTTATTACATCCTTTCATAAAAAATAAATAAACATAAATAAACACAAAAACATGAAAAGATGTCAACAAATCTTCATTGATCCATAGGTGCTTGTGCACCAATTATACTCATCATCCAAATTTAATAAACATTGAAAATAGTTTTCTATCTCGATCATAGG
>MU225966.1:1312406-1333447 GCA_018584345.1 Thuja plicata | reverse complement strand
ACAGCAAACACACACACACACACACACACACACACACACACACACACACACACACACACACACACACACACACATGTGCATACATTTTCAGTCATACCTAGCTATATCAAACCCGGGTTAAAAAAATTCACACTAGAAAACTCTAATCCAAAATCCAAAACTGAACTAGCAACTAGTACATTAGAAGTAAAAATGTCATACGGAACCAAATGATAAAAAATAATTTAAGAGGACCATTTTGAATAGGAATAGCTTTGTTAACAGATGATTTCCCCAATAAAAAAATGGATATTAGACAAATTTTGTAATGGATAATAGATTTCACATTGTATATAATTTGTATTCATTTCTAGTTATTCTCCTCTTGGCTAAAATGAATTTCCTAATGCTTTAACCATTAGTATGAATAAAAAAGGAATATTGGATCTCCCAAAATAGGAGTATTGGATCTCCCTATGTAAAAAATTGTGAAGATTGAAACTCGTAATATTTCTATTGAAAGAGAGAGAAAATCTTTCACTAAATATGCATGAGTTCAATTTATACCTCCTATTAGTGCCAAATTTCTCTCAAATTTGTAGTAAGAAGTGCCATATAGTGTTAAGTTTTAGGATAGATGCAAATGTAATAGCACTCTATGTTATGGGTTTTCCAAATGAGACAATCTCTCTTTCATTTATATTGGGAATGAGGATAGGAGAGACATGTCCCTTCATGAGACATGTCTATTCATTATTATTTATAATAAAGGACATGCCTCTTCCAAATAATTATAATTTAACCAATCTTATAATGTTTCATCAATCAATTATTAATTAAGAATAAGATATTAATTTAATATAAAATATTAAAATTCATATGATTAATAATAATATATTATATTGTTATTAATCAACATATATTATATGTATTCTAATAATCATATGAATGAAGCTACAAAATTAACACTCACTCTTAGCTAGGGAGGATGATCAAACAAAATGTGTAGTGGTCTCCCATGTCAACACTTATGACCCTTAATATATCTACACAAAACATCAACACTCCCTCTTAGTTAGGGAAGATAAAATTCATCAAAATACAATTCACAAAAGATTCATAAATTTTAAGAAAGAAGATATCACATCATCATGATATCAAGAGATATGGTCTAACAAGGAATATAAATTCTCATGATATTCACCATAACTAAAAAAATATTTTAGATATCACCTCAATAGGATATCAGAGATATGGTCTAACCAAGAATATTAGGTCTAGTCATGATATTCACCATAACTAAAAACTATTTTAGATATGACCTCAATACGATATCAGAGATATGGCCTGACCAAGACTATCAAGTCTCATGATATTCACCATAACTCAAAAGTATTTTAGATATCACCTCAATACGATATCAAAGATATGGTCTAAACAAGAATATCAACTCTCATGATATTCACCATAACTCAAAAATATCCTATAGGTAATGTGCACTTACCATAAGAACATTCACATTTTCTATTATGATGTGTTTCAACCATCACAAGATGTCTATCACAATAGAATATGCCATCTATCATAATTTTTTTTATCCAACACAAGATGTCCATCACAATAGAAGATGCCATCTATCATGATCTGTTTAAGCAATCACAAGATGTCAACCACAATAGAAGATTCCATCTATTATAATCTATTTCAGCCATCACAAGATGTCCATCAAAATAGAAGTTTCCATATATCATGATTTTTTTCAGCCATCAAAAGATGTCTATCACAATAGAATATTTCATCTATCATGATCTATTTTAACCATCATAATATTTCTATTGCAATAGAAGTTTCCAACTATCATGATCTATTTCAGCCATCATAAGATGTCTATCACAATAGAAGGCCAAGTTATTGTACAAGATCATCACCTTTCAATAACTCTTACAAATAAAAGTGATAATGATTTGGAATTCATCACATCCTCATGATGTACATAGCGATAGGCCCATTAAAAATATGGAGTCACACATATGAAATCCATCATGTCTCAGCGCAGAGGGTGAAAACAAATAATTTTACCTCAAACTTCTCTCAAAGAGTAGAACTCATTGAGAAGATATCAATCTGTTGATCATCCAATATTTCTTATGATGAAATGTCAAACTCCCTTTGAGTCTAATACCAATCTTCTTAGCTCCTTGTCTAAAGTTACCTCTGAAGAGTCAAACTCCCTCTTAAAACAATTTCGTGTGCTTCTGTTGTGAAGGTATGTTAGAGAGATATTATAAATAGCTTATAAACTAAGTCATCTCATATGAAAATACCAAAGATATCTAAGCATACATGATTTTACTATCCAATATTATAACATAAATCTAAAACTCAATAATTCATGTGCATTAATAAAACATGAAATACTTATCTTAAGTTTCAAATATTACCTTTTGTAAGGTGAACCCATATAGCCAATATCAACTCTCATCAAAATTTGAAGTTGTTTGTGGTGGACACATTGTAGATCATAATGTTGTTCATTCTAGGCATGTCGACGACCTTCATGCAGAGCGAAAGCCTAGAGTGGATGATCACCATTTTCTCACTGTCCACTAAGGACAGTTCAAATAGAAATGTAACATTGGATATTATTCTCCTCCCACAATGTACAATTCCCACTCTTATATCTTTGAATAATTCTCATGTCTTCTTATGAAATGACTTGAAATGTCTTCTTTGTCTTCTTATGTCTTCTTCATTCTAGGCATGTCGACGAACTTCATGCAGAGCAAAAGCCTAGAGTGGATGATCACCATTTTCTCACTATCCACTAAGGATGGTTCAAATAGAAATGTAACATTGGATATTATTCTCCCCCCACAATGTACAATTCCCACTCTTATATCTTTGAATAATTCTCATGTCTTCTTATGAAATGACTTGATTTATCCAAGATAGGTGACACTATATAAGTGATGCTTTCTTTATAGAAAGAGACACCCTTCCTTTAATGCATACTTATTTGTTAATGCTTGACCATGATCATAACAAATTAATATATCTCTTTAATGAAATTTTATTTCAAGAATTTCACATAGACCCGTAAAAATTTTGTCATAACTTTTGAATCCAAGACTTTCTCTCTAATTGCTTCAGTGAGATTCTATAAAATCTATTTTTCACCAACATATCTGAAATATAGAAAAATTCAACAGTGGATATTTGAGATATGGTCCATGTACTGAGGCTATATTTTCTCAGACAGTCACACATGCACCATCAACATACTACTCTCTTACATTTGCAACCTGGCTGTGATACAATGTTAAGTTTTAGGATAGATGAAAATGTAATCGCACTCTATGTTATGTGTTTTCCAAATGCAACAATCTCTCTTTCAATTATATTTGGAATGAGGATAGGAGAGACATGTTCCTTCATGAGACATGTCTACTCATTATTATTTATAAGAAAGGACATGCCTCTTACCATTAATTATAATTTAGTCAATCTTATAATGTTTCATCAATCAATTATTAATTAAGAATAATTTAATATTAAATATTAAATTTCATATGATTAATAATAATATAACATATATATTATATTATTATTAATCTTAATTTATTATATGTATTCTAATAATCATACGACCGAAGCTACAAACATTAACATATAGAATTAAACATGACAAAATAAATTTAGAGTTATGTTAGAGTTGTGTATATGTGTATACATGTGTGTATATATGTACACACACATGTGTGTATATATGTATATATACACATATGTATACATATACACATGTATGTGTATATATACATACATATACGCACCTTGTTTAAAAATTAAGAAATAAACAATTAAAATTTCTTATGCATCTTCTCAGTCATCTTTCGGGTGAACCAAACATGGTGCAAGGCACCCTGACAAAGACATGCAAAGGGGTCATTTAGTTGTCTCATGAAGACTAAATGATCTAAAAGATCAATATTGAATTGTAATATGGCTTGAAGCCAATTCTTGTCTTAGATGTAATTTGATATAATGCAATGTAATAAGCCTAATGTATAAATGCATGAGTGATGTAATAGGAGTTAAGTGCATAGGGTGGAATATTAGGCATATAAGGCTCATGGTTAAGTATTATAGCAGAATAATGGATTTAATGTTATGTCAAGGTCCTACATGGACAAATTTCAAAGTCTTAGAGTCTAGGGAGTCAATTAAATAAGTTTGAGTGTTTAAAGACTTGAAATATAACGGTTAGATTCCTCATAGAGGGAAAAGTCCAAAAATAGACAATCTTGTATGTTGAAGAATCCAAATCAATTGGGATAGGGTATGGGAATTGTTTTATTTCTATGAAAGCCTTGAGTTTTGAAAAAGTGCAAAAAGATGTAAAAGCGTTGCTCAACAACTTTTGCAACTTTTAAAAGTTGCTCGGCCAACTTTGTCCAAGTTTCCAGAAATGGTGGAGAAGTTCCCTAAGAGGGAAAAAAATACATGATATTCCTATTTATGACATTTTATGAACTAAACCCAAGGTCAGACACCCATTGTATAGATTCTGATTTTGGAAGAATACAAAGAAGTGTTGTTTTGTGTGCATGCAGTTAGTTATTGAGTAACAGTAGACTAAAAATGGATTGAATTCAGAACTATAGCTCCTGCATGGATTAGATTATTTGTTTTTATTTCTTTGTGTGGTATTAGTTTTTTAGTTTGAAGTTCTTTGTTTGGTTTTCTATAAATATTCTTGTTTTGCACTATCAGTGGTTTAAACTAGGTAGTTTGTAAAGAGTTTGAAGGAGTTGTTCACTAGAAACACCATTTAGGCCTCTTTTACAAAGGACCTCTTTCAAATATTCACTATCCTATATAAACAATACCACCATTAGTTGAAATTCATTTCCAAATTAGACTTTCCACCATTCTTTACACCAAAACTCCTCATATTTTAGCTCAGCATTACAAATTGCACTCAAAGTCAAAGAAAAATAGTGATTTTGCCCTCAAATAGGTCCTAGGGAATCAAATTATTTATTCCACATTTCATATTTCAACTCTAAACCAATTATATCTCAAATAAGACACCTTAAATTATCTATTTTCCCATTTGTGCATTTTTTCAACGGTAAATTAAAGAGATATGGAGGTGTTTGTGCAAAGACCCTACTTGAAGACGTTTTTAGACCCACTTGTAGTAAAATGCCTCTAACTTTTTCAAAACTCAATTAAATGAGCCCAATCTAGTTGAAAAAGAAATATAAGTCTCTCAATTTTCTAAAAATGTAAGTTTTAGACCATCATGACACTATAAGGTTTCACACCAAACAACGTTTGCAACAAAAAAGTGTAAAAAAATAGGAAAACAAAGAAAAATTTATTGATTTCAACTTCCAAAACCACCAACAATAGTTGCCTCAACCAAGAAGAGGCATATTTATACCATTCACATCATTCCCCAATTGTTCTAACCATTTTTTGGATTAGTAAGTCGTTTGTTGACAATGTTGCACCAATTGCAGTAAAAGTTGCAAAAGTTCCTAGTGCAACTTTTGCAATTTTTTTGCAATTTCTGGCTTCCTCCAACAAGACAAATTCAAACTCAACTAGTGCAATTCTTACATTCAAAAAATTAGCTTACATGAATACTAGCCTCATCATCAACTAGACTTATCATCCCTCCCTAAACACATCGAAACTCTCCACACTAATAGGTTTTCCAAACACTCTGTTAGAGTCTCCTCAATCCTATAAGAAGATTGGCATATGATGTTTTGGTACAAGCACTAAAAGACAACTAACTGCCCTTCAACAAATAGGAATAAATGGCCCCCTCAACAGACCTACCTTGTTCACCATAAAAATAGTTATCAAGGTTCAGTAGGTATTTTAACATATTTAGAAGATGTCAATTACTTTTCCATAAATTATATTTGCAAAGAGATTGAAGACTATCTATTTAAAAAGGTACCAAAACATATAAACGTTGTCTTAATATGGACTATTATTTGATAATGCAGTGATAAGTAAAAGAGAACAAGCATTATAACTCCATAAACCCTTGGATCAAAGGGACTCAAACACACTCTTTCAACATTGTCAACATATCCTTACATGAGAAAACTCCATCACAAAACAGGAACCTATTTTCAATATCCCGTTCACTATTATGATATACTGTCATACATAATTCTGTGGAAGGGCATCATCATTTATTGAAAAAATGCCTTCTTTGACACTTGCAACTTTGGAATATCAATCTTCATAATTAGAACTTTCATCGAACCAAGTGCCATGTATTTTTTACAATAAGAGATAGACATTTCTTTCACTCATAGTTTACCCTAGATAAGGGTTTTGACAATTTTTACTAAAATATTCATAACTTGCTTAAAATGAATGGAATCAACTAAAAATAAACTAAAATTAAATTTAACTCATTCCACTTTCATGGCCAATAGGTCTTCAATGGAAACAAAGAATTTTTCTCAGAGAAAAATGTAAAGGATCAAACTGCAACGCCCAGAAATCACAGTAAAATGTGGAAAAATATCAAATTTTATCGATCTCCTTCCTCCAATACATGTGTCTCTCCTTCTACCCAATAGAATCATATTTTATAAACCTTCATAGACTTGATGGATTAGGTACGACCATTCCAAACTTCTGAAATACCTCCCACTGCCTTTTACAAGATTTTTTGCAAAGTAGTCATTTTGCAATTTGACAACTTTTCCATCCAACATAATAATATGACCCTAAAACTTGATAGATGACCCCAAAACAAATAAAAAAATAAAAATTTTCCAATTACATCATTTCTACTTATTTTGGGCATTTTTTCAAACTTTGACCAAGGTTGACCAATTCAGGATCTCGAGGGTCACTATGAACTTAATGGCTTTCATAGCCTTACAAAATGATTGAAATTGATTTGAAACAACTATAAATGGTATTTTGGACCTTATTAGATCCTTTCATTAAAAAAAAAAAAACACAAATCAACACAAAAACATGACAATATGTCAACAAATCTTCATTGAGCCATAGGTGCTCCTGCACCAATTATACTCGTCATCCAAATGTAATAAACATTGAAAATAGTTTTCTATCTTGAACATAGGTTATATAACTAATATTTAACCTTCTCCACTCTTAGTGACCATTTCAGTAATTCAAAAAGGCATTTTATGTGGGCTTCCACTTCCTGAAAAATGACTAACATTAATTGTCATGACCATTATATATATATATATATATATATATATATATATATATATATAGCTTAAAACTTTGTTGATTATCACATATTATGGCAGATGACTGAATTTCCTATGATGACAATTATGTGAAGTGTTTGACAGACTGAGGGGCTCGTAAGAAGGTCATCCTAGTAGGGCCATTTAAGCCTTGGAAAAAGAGGGCGCTTAGAAATTCAAGTAACCCCTTATAACCTCGACCAAAATCCACAAGATGGGAACTATATATAGGGAGATGAGACATGATCGGGGAAAGCAATACAAGCCGCCAGGAAAGAGGGTTGTGGTAGACATCCACCCTTAGGCTTGGTTTAGAAATGAATTTGGGTGGACGCATCATGTCTCTTCCGCCAATATATTTTTAACTTAAGTATATAATTTGGTTTGACTAACCCTAATGATTAGTTATAAATATACATTTATATCTAATATGTTTCTCTCATGTTGTCATTGTAGGATCCAAATTCAGGTACAAATCAGGAAAGGGAAATTACAATTTGTGCTAGATCATATTTCTTTCCACCCACTAAAAGATAGCTTATAACAACTAGCCAAAGGGATTAGAGAGATTTGGAAAAAGAAAGGAAGCTTACATCCATAATTAGCAAAAAAATGAGCATTGTGCTGAGGGCCTTCATGGAAAAAACTACTCAAACCACTCAAGTTCTCATGGAACAAAATGAGAGGAATGAAAGAACCAAACAACTCCTAATTATAAATATAAGTAGTAATGATTCTCATGGAAGGGATACTAACTCAAACCACTCTAAAACTAAGAAGGCGAAGAAGAAGAAGAGGAAGAAGAAGAAGAAGGAGGAGGAGGAGGAGGAGGAGGAGGAGGAGGAGGAGGAGGAGGAGGAGGAGGAGGAGGAGGAGGAGAAGGAGCATATACTATCATATCGTACCATGCATGTATAGAATAAGCTTAGTAACATATCATAAAGCTTAAGTATAAGGGTGCATAGTCTAACTCGATTGTACACATGTGTGTTGGTGCACTGATCATTTGTATATCTCTGTTCTATTCTATCTTTTATACTTAGCCAAATTTTAATCTTCAACGTTTGTGAACTTACTTGTCAAAACTTCATATCACTATGTTGCGATAATGATAACATAAAATTAGTCATATAAAACTTGAGTTTCAACTTTCCAACAATGTCCCCTATGTTATTAATGACAACAAAGGAATGTGGCCAAGTTACATATACTTTGACTTATCAACAAAAATTGTAAGTTTACTATACATCATACCTTCGACTATATTTTTCATACTACTTTATATACACTACTTCCCCTTTGAAATTAATGACAAAGGTTCCAAAAAATTAAATTCCCTAATTATTTACTCCAAGTATACATCTAGGTATGCAATCTGAAGATTATTGATTTCTTGCTGCCAGAATGCCTTAAGTGCATCAATAGTCTGAAGATGGGTGCATAATGCATATGTGAGCTTCTCTAATTTTGTCAGATCCATGAAAGGGCCTTGATCATATGTGATAATATTTACATCTATCTCTTTGATGTGCTCATTTAATATAGCTAAGGAGGGTGCAAGTGCATTTCTCAGTTGGGTTTGCCTGGTCCTTATCTTGTTGATCTATATCTTGGCATTTTCAATCTTGTCTATCTGCCCTTGATAGATGTTGTTGCATATGTTTATGTCTTGGGAGAATGTTTCAGCTGATTTCCTTATGTTTTCAACCAAGATGTCTTCTTCCTCAATCTTCTTTATGTGCTTAGAAGTAAATTTGCCTCTATCCATATAGTTAGCTATCACCTTCTTGCCTTTTACTGCTAACTCTTTCAGAATTGTTTGACCAATATTCAATGAGTTGAGATCTAATGAAAAGTTTTTGATCATTTCATCCAATCTTCCCTTTTTATACTCATCCTCTATAGTTTTAGTAGCTGAATCTATTAAACTTGTGAAGTTTGCTTTGAAGCAAGTCAAGATATTATCAACATCATCAACTGACTGAATATTCGCCAATTACTTTTTTGTAGGCCCTAATTTATTCAAAATGTTTACTGACTCTAGAAAGACAGGATTTTTCATAACTTTTTTCTCTTTGGCTTTCTCCATGGCTGATACACTGATTTTGATCAAGTCTTCTTCTCCCCATGCATCTAGGTTTTCTGAGTCAGGGGTCAAGCTTGACAACAATGATACTTATGGTTTGATAGATGGAGTGAATATGGAATTTTGACTAGCATCCATACATTGAATTTTCATTAGGATCTCCATAGAGGGTGGTTCATTAGATTGATTATCTTCCTCATTATTCAAATTTGTTGAATCTTTAAAAAAATGTCATGTTTCCGCAAGGGAGTATTGTCAATGCATACCTTCTCTGCTTCTTCAATGCTAAAAAATGCTTTTTCAAATTTTTTTAAGTCATTATCTAAAGTTGTCATTGGTATCCTAACATCATTGATCACAATGGTTTCATCTGAATCTTTGACTATGTCAGAGGGTGATGGAACTTTGGGTGCAAAATCCTAGGGACCTGTCATAGGTACATTAAAATTCTTTGGTTCTTCTTCTTTAGAAGGAATTGGAGTCACTTTAACTATAGGCGCCGTTGATGGATACATGTGTCTATCTAGAAACACTTTCTTGAATGCTCTTTTAGTCTCTTTTCCAACCAACTCATACTCTTTGTTCATAATGTGAAGAGTTCTTGTTGTGGTTCTTAGATGAGGTTTTACAAAATCTAATAGTATTTCCTTCTCATCATGTGAGAAAATAGGAAGAGGACAGTCTAATATTTCTTCTCTAATCCTCATATATTCCTCTATTGCTTGTCTTTTCAATAAGTCTAGTATGTTCCATACTTTGTTTGGAATGACTATCTTGAGTTCCAAAACTGACCTTTTAAACTTGATCATATGAGAGATAATCATAGAATGTATTTTTGATTTATCTATCTATTGGTATTTTTCATAGACATTTGTAATTGAGTCTAGTCTTCCTTCATTAATGATTGTGTTCCTTAAGATCTCAAGACTAGGTTTGAATCCTACCTCAAGAGGGGCTTGAGTATTCTTTACTTTTCTCTGTGTTGTCCTTGAAGATGGGTGACCTGTGGGAACTTGCTTCCTTCTTTTAGTCAATTTTCTTGGTACCAAAGGTGGAGAGGATTCCAAGTCAATAGTAGTTGAGGGCACAAATGTATCTTCATCAGAATTCTTTTTATTCTTGTGGATATCATCTAATTTCTCTATTTTGACCTATGAAGGTGTTTGCTTAAGTTCTCTTGTGATTTTAGCTTCCCTAGACTTATCTAGGTCTTCTTGTGTGACACGATGAACTTTCAGGATGTTGGATGTAATCCTTGATGCCTTCCTCTTATTATCTGCACTGTATAAGACTGAATCAACTTGATTTGTCTTCTCTCTATATGTGCCCCATCTAGGCTCTTTTGGATCTTTAGGCATAGACAAAATAACTCATGCATATCCTTCCAAAACATGTTCTTCTACTTCATAACCAAGTTGATGAATCTAGTTGGTTCTTGGATCAACAACTTCAATGCAAGTACAGTCAATTTCTAGTATGAAGCATATGGTGTATTTGTAATTTTAAACTACCTTCTCCGGTATTCTGAACCTCTTCTACATCTTGATCCTGGATGTCTTGATCTCCATATCCATAGAGTCCTTTACACTTGCTTTCTGACGTAGCTTTTAATTAAATTTGAGACATATTAGTTTTTCTCCTTTCTAGGTACAGATTAGAGACCTTACCAACAATATGGAAGTATAAGTAGATAATCAATGAGCCAAATCTGAATATTTTTCTCTTGTCATGCTTGATAGCTCTAATTTTCTCAATTAGTTGTGCATGCAATATCTCACAAAGATTATATTGTGTGTTATCTCTTGCTATCCTTATTGCTTCCACAACTATAGCTGCGGATACACTATTAAGTTTGCTTGCATGCTAAAACTTGTAACCAAGTATCATGGTGATAAGTTTAATGTCTTCTTCCACAATGGGATCAATAGTCATCCCACGCCTATCACTTCTAGATAATCATGTGTGCTCAACCTATTTCTTTACATCCTTTCCAGTAGGAAGAACATGTCCGGTCTTAGGGAGTCTAGTCATCTCGTGAATGAGGTTAGGAGTAATGTAGACAGGAACTCGACCAATCCAAAACAGATCATCATGAATCCTACTGAGTAGAATTTTAACCCATTCTAGTTCATAGAACTCATGCACATTTTTAAACTCAAAAATAGGGTTATTAGTGAGATGTGAATATTCATCCTTGAATGAGTAATCTATTTTCAACATTGATGCCATGAGAATTGTTATGTTTTTGTCACCCACATACTCCTTCTTACAGTAGATGTAAGCGCATATGTCCTCTACATGCACAACTCCTAACGGAGCTTTGGACAATGCATCTTCTACATCATCTAGCACTGACTTGAATGAATTCTTTTTAAACATGAATCTTTTCCTTTCGGTGATGTAAAAGACTACAGGGGTTTCCATACTTACTTGTTGATTTTTTAAGTAGGGTTTTGCTAGAGTTCTGAAATGATGCATCCATGATAGGGTTCCATTTCAACTTCAAATTGTTTTGCTAACCAACCAATGGTTCTCCTTCAACACTTTTGATACTAACTCCTCCTATGCTCTCTGAATGCTCAATCTTGAATGCAAAGTAAAGATATAAGATCTTTTATTGACTTAAATATAGGTTACTGCATTTAATGCTTATTATTGTAACATGGTTTTCATTGAGAATTTCAATCTTTGCTTTTTTCGAAGTACAAGTTGTGCATCCATGCATACTATCTCATCTTGTGACCATATACATGAATCCATAGGTGCATACTCAGAGGTGAGTATACCAACCATGGATGGGTTTAGAGCTTGAATAGCTCCCCCTATGACCATGAGGGTCATCTAACTAGAAGTAGAAGTTGCATCCACTATGGATGCATCTACTACCTTTTTAACATCATCATCTTTCTTTACTTAAACCCATATTTTACCTAAATATTTTGTAGATTTTACAAACTTGACTTCTCTAGATTCTTCAAATAATGATCCTTTAGGCTTTTCTTGTCTTTGTGTTCTGGATCTGCAAAACCTTGAGATATGTCCATCTTTGTTACATGAGTGACATATGAATGGAGGTCTATTGATATTTTTTACCATGCTGCACTTCTTGGCTATGTGTCCATTATGGTTACATATCTGACATGTAATGTTGTGATAGTTTCTCTGAGGTTAATTTCTCGGATTGTATTGAGTCAGGTTCCTTTGGTTCTACTCTGATTGATTTCTCTGACTAGTTCTGCAATGTATAGCCCTATGACCAAATTTATTACAAGAGTAACAATAACCATTGAAGGGTCTTACATCTTTGCAATCTCTTTCCAAATGTCCATGCTTGTTAGAGGCATAACAAGTTTTGTTAACTATCTTGTGTTCATCTTTAGATGATTCTACTCTAGCTTCTTTTAGATTCTCAGTAGCCTTTACTTCTATAGATTTTTCTTGTAATTTCTTGTATTGTATTGGTTTCACTTTGTGCTACACTATATCCAACACTAGTAGTATCTCCTCTTAATTTTTGTCACATAGAATTGTGATTGAATTAGATCAAAACTTGTGTGTAGTTTTTCAATATGATTCTTTGCTTCTGTCAATTCAGATTCTATCTTTTTCTTGATGTTTTCTAACTCCAAGATCTTCATATTTTCTTGCATAAGTTCTTCATCTAATTTTTTATTTACTTTGGTCTTTTCTTCAATAGCTATTTGTTAGTAATAACTAAGAAGGCGGGGGGGGTGAATCAGTGGCCTCAAATTTTTATCCTTAAATCAACCCTTTGAACTTATAACCACAAATTATATCTCAAGTTAGCTTCTATCTAAAAGATGAATGCCATGAAACATTTATATCAATTTCCTACTTGTCAGATTGCTTTGTAAAACCTTCTTCTGTATGTTTACCGATAAGCAGTCATCTATTTACCAAAATACAGTAAATATGCATAGTATACTGATAAATCTAGAATTAACTATGTAAGATACAAAATAGTAAAGAAATGAATCATACACACATAACACATGGATTTTTAACATGAAAACCCTGTTAAGGGAAAAAGCACTGTGACCGGTACCCCAATTTTTCACTCTTCTGAAGTGAGCCCTATTAAGAGCCAACCCTATTAAAGGTTACAAACACACTGTTAGGTGTGACCTTGTTAGAGGATTTAGAAATAGTTTGTCAACTAGTATCTGGCATGTAATGCTACCATCCTTGATCAAACTCTCTTGGCTTTCCAATAGGTATCAATTATATCTATTTCTACTTTTGTGATCAAACTTTTTGATACTCCTTGGGATGTATCTTAGTTGAAAATTACTTTTAAGTCCTGCTCGGTTAAGAGGCTTATATGCTTCAATGGTTAAACTGAAACACTAATGATCTTTTCATACATACAACTCAATTGCAGATTTTTAGATCTATTGTAGGTCCATTACTTCACTGATCAATATAATCAAATATATACCTTTTCTCAACACTTGTTCTTCTCTGTGATGCTTGTCTCATTGTTTTTCAGTGTCTACAGAATCTAGCTCTTCCTTTAGCTTGTTGATCAGGACTAAATGAAGACTTTCTTCTCCTTCATATTTTCTTTAGCATCTTTTCTCTTCTCTTTTTCACCCCCCCCCCCACACACACACACACAATTCGTAATGAATTGAATTTGTCGCTTATAGACATGATTTACTCTTTTCTAGGATTTCTTGATCTTGGGGTGTTCAACGATCTCTGCCAATAGATTTATAGAAAATATCCATTCTAATCTCATAGAGATATTCTTTCCAAATGGACAAAGAAGCTTTAAATCAATTACTTATCTTCGGCTTTATCTAGATGAATAAAACAATGATAAGTATATGTTAACTCTATATTTAGCTTCTCGATAGCTAAGCATTTTTGTCATTTTATGAACTCTCTATTCTATTGGTCAACACTTCAGTTAGTCATCGGTGATAACTGACTATTCCATCGGTGTGAATTTAGTTGTCATCAGGATCTCTGTCCCTATATTTTTTGTCGGGCAACACTGAAATTCTATCATTCGGGTTACTCTTTGTTTTGCTCGTCGGGCAACACTGTAACTCTGTTCGTTGGTAATGTTGCACATTTCTTCATTGGGAAACACAGTGACTTAGTTCTTTTTCTCTGACCGTCGGGTGCACTCCATCGTTGTATGTAGCCACTTAGTGAATACTTGACTTATATGCATTACTGATAGTATAGCCTTTGATTCATCGGTTCTTTGAAGTCTTTGGAAGTATTACAATGACCATATAGATTATATCAAGTTGACATAAATGAAAATAAAATACATTAATTGATTTAATGCCTTGTATGATCATCAACTTAACATCTTCAAACATTCAATCAATTACATGTCATCAATCTCTCCCTTTGGCATTGATGGCAACATACTACATTATCATACTATACTGTTGTTAATACAATATGAATTAGATAGTTTCATTAAGATTTCCTAATGTAACTATTGAAAATGTCTGGCTTTCGGTAAGCTCAAATAGCTTTGATTTAATTCTTGCAGCTTTCTTTCTGTCTTCAATGCCTTCACTGGATGGATGTGGAATCTTTCTTTATCTGATGTGATGTGTCCTCCTTCTGTGTCAAAACTCTCTCCCTTTGATTGTTATCCTTTCTATTTTTGTTTTCTCTCCCTTTCTATTTTCTCTCCCTTTTTGATTTATTTTCTTTCTTTGGATAATCTCTCCTTGAGATGATAATGGATATATAATCTCTGTATGATAATGGGATATCTCTCTCCCTTTGACAGCAATGTCAAACATCTTTTAAATAATTTTATTTGATAGCTATGTCAAGTGGATCCTTTCTATCCATTATATATTCCTTGAATTTCCCAATTCATCGGTTATACCTCTCTTGCTCAGAGTAGATAAATACCTTCCTATGTATAAATTTATCTTTGAAGTCCATTTTTCTTCTTCCATCAACATGAATAATATTATGATAATATGTAGGCTGATACAGCCTTCTAGTCAACTTACTGACAAGTAGACAAGGGGCTGACCCCTAGTCTCTTTCTTAAGTACTCAAATGCATCCTTGGGCAGTGGCCTGGTGAAGATATCAGCCAGTTGTTCCTTTGATTGCACATACTCAAGTATCACCTCCTTTACCTAAACTTGTTCTCTTAAATACTGATACTTAATGACAATATGCTTTGTTTTAGCATGCATGACTACATTCTTGGAAATGTTTATTGCACTGCTATTATCACAATAGTTAATTACCGGTTCTAAAATTTTCATATGCATACCTTCTAGTAACTATTTGATCCATGCAATATTTGAGTAGTTTGCAGTAGCAACAACATACTCTACCTCTGTAGTAGATTGAGAGATGCATCCTTGTTTCTTGCTTATCCATGTGACAAGTTTGCCACCCATGAAGAATGCTCCTCCAGTTGTGCTCTTTCGGTCATCAAGAGCCCAATCAGCATCGATAAAGACCTTAAGTTCAAATTTTTCTTCTCTTCTATACCATAAGCCATATTCCTTGGTATTCTTCATATATCTTAGAATTCTTTTCATAGGAGTCATATGTGATTCTCTGGTATTAGCAGAAAATCTAGCAATTATTCCTACTATATGTGCAATATTTGGTGCAGTATGTACAACATACATGAGTTTTCCAATCATTAATCTATACAAAGTCTGATTTACCTCTGATGACTTGTCCTCCTTTGTCAATTTGCATCTAGTTTCCATCGGTGTTCCAACTAGTTTGGTATCTTCCATCTTGAATATTTTCAGTACTTCTCTTATGTACTTGGATTGCGTAATGAAAATACCTTCATCTTGTTGCATGATTTGCAGACCAAGAAAGAACTTGATCTCTCCAAACATAGACATCTCAAACTCTTTACTCATTTCATTTGAAAATAATTTTCATAGCATATCATTGTCTTTAAATAAGATGTCATTAACAAATATCTCAGCAATCAAAATGTTAGCATCAGTATCTTCCTTCAAGTAAAGATTACTTGATGGGGAAGGTCACCTTGCACTCTTAGATTCCCACTCTCTTCTAGGAATCTTACCTTGGACCCTATTCACTTCAGGATCCCCTAGACTCATACATGAGTCTCTTAGGGTTACTCACAGACCCTAACCAGAAGCATTTCTATTCTCCCTCTCTCCTAGGTTCCCTACCCACCAAAATTTCTTCACTCTTCACCTTATCTTACTCTCCATGACTGAATCAAATCAGTCATGCACTCTTCTCCTTCTATCTCTCTCTCTCCTACAAGTTCTCTAGCCGGACCATTGGCTCGCCTAGGACTTGTCTGCAATCTTGACTAGCCTCTTCTCAATTCCAAACACAGGAACATAAATAAAATACATGAGGGATGCTTCTTGACGGTCACACTCCATAGAATGGATTATAAGAGTCAAGAAACATCCATGATACTTAACTGAACTCAAAATCCTACTCTACAGAAATCTGCAGACAAAAGAAGTACACACAAAACACACAGAAACTATTCTTTATTGAAAACCAGAAATTACAATGCAAACTGAAAACTCTCTACTAGTCTTCTCTATCTCTAATTTCTTCCAACCCCTCTGAAATGGTTCTTTTCTCCATCTTATACTCGGCCTGTTCTTGAGTGTAACCGTTTCTAGGTTACCTCGCCGCCTCAGGATTCTAACTAACTCGGCTCTTCGTATTCCTCCTTCAACTGTCATCATTCTCATTCTCTGCATGGCCACCAACATGGACAACATCTTCCTTTGTGTCACTGACTTTTCCAATTCCCTCTGCGATGTTGACAAGTCAACATATTTACCTCCTCTGTCTGTTAGTCGCACTGTCGCGAGACTTACACACTATGCATGCCTTTATCCTGCGACTTGGCGATAACTTGATGTTGCGCACTCGCAACATTTCCAACCGAGCTACTTATTCCTCTGCGACCTTGTGCTTCACTGTAGTTACATACCCGCAACACTCTAACATGAGCTAGCATTTAACCTGCGACCCTGCGATGCATCTTAGTCGCGCGCTCGCCATGCTTTTCACTTAACTGTCGGTTCAACTGCGAGTGGGCGATACACCGTAGTTGCGCGCTCGCACTATTTGAAACAAGATGATGTTTTCCCTTGCGAGTGAGCAATGCATTGCAATCGCGTACCCACAACACTCTGACATGAGCTGTCGATTAGTTTGCCACTGTGCGATGCCTCCTCGTCGCTCACTCGCACACTTCAAAACTTAACCGTCTGTTGCTCTGCGACCACGTGATGCATAGGTTGTCGTTCACTCACACACCTATGAACTTAACTACCGGTTGATCGACAACTGTGCAATAGACGGTCATCGCATTATCACACGGTTTCCAGACTGACTGCCGATAGACCGCCGACTGTGCGATGAGCTATTTGTCGCCTTGTCGCACCAGTTTTACACTAACCGTCCATCACCTCACGGGCATGCGATACATTGTCTTCGTGTTATCGCTCACTGTTTCCACTTAGCTACTAATTTCCTAAGACTGTGCGATAGACATAATGTAACTGCTCTTGCGTTAGACCGGAAGAAAACCGTTAGGGTTTAGAAGAGAAAAAGGAAACTGTTACCAAACAAAATTCACCGCTAACCGTGACCTGCTCCATTTGTCACTTTGCTAACTACTAGAGCTTGGGAGCTAAAACCCTAGGGTGCTCTGCACCATACTCCCCCCCTCTGAGAAGGAGAAGTTAAGATGAATTAGTCGGCAACAATACTAAACTAATCCCTTGCTTTCTGCAGTTTTCTTCATCCATCCATGTCGCTTCTGATTCTGGTAACCCTGACCATTTGACTAGGTATTCTTTGTATACCCTTCATCTGGTTGTCTTCTGAACTCGTGAATCCAGGATTTTCTTTGCTCGCAACTTGGACTTTGTCTTCACTTGTATATCTTGAACATCTTTTCCTTCTCCATCTGCTGAGTAATCTCAGGTATCACTGGTCCTCTGTATGGAATAAGATCCTGCACATTAAAAATAGGTGATATATCCAAATTGTTAGGTAAATCAATTTTATAGGCATTCTGCCCATACTTCTCCAATATCTTGCAGGGACCTATTCTCCTCATTTGCAGCTTAGTAGGAATCCCCTTTTGTAATCTGGCTTTGTTCAGATGTACCATTACCAGATCTCCAATCTGAAATTGGACTTCTCTCCTTCCTTTATCTACCTTCTCTTTCAATCTCTGATTTGACTCAATCAGATTCTTCTTCACCTGATCATGTATCTCCTTCATAGACTGTGCAAAGTCATCAACATGTCCACTTATCACTTGCTGTCCTTTTAGCTCTCTGAGTTCACAAACTCCATGTGGATGCATCCCATATACAATCTGAAATGGGCTTTTCCCTATTGTCCTGTTGACACTATCATTGTAAGAAAATTCTGCCTGTAGTAACACTTGATCCCAGGCTTGTCCATACTCCTTTGTTAAGCATCTAAGAAAATTTCCCAACACTCTGTTGATAACTTCTGTCTAACCATCTGTTTGAGGATGATAGGTAGAACTGTGGGACAAATTAGTTCCCAATTTTCTCCATAAGGTCTTCCAAAAATGACCCATGAATTTGACATCTCTATCAGACACTATGTTTACTGGCAAACCATGAATTCTAACTATTTCCTTGAAAAATAAGTGAGCAATATGACTGGCATCATTTGTGGTCTTACAAGGTATAAAATGACTCATCTTACTGAATTTGTCTACTACAACATAAATGATATCATAACCAGTCTTTGTCCTAGGTAACCCCACAATAAAATCCATACTCAAAAATTCCCAAGGCCTATCTGGTATGGGTAGTGGTTGATACAAACCAGCATTTGTAGAGGTCCCCTTTGTCTTCTAACAAATTGTGCATTTCTCTACATATCTCCTTACATCTTTCTGCATCTTCGGCTAGTAGTAGTATCTACTTACTAATTCCAGAGTCTTATTCAATCCAAAATGCCCACTCAAACATCCATTGTGTTTTTCTTGTATCAGGTTCTCTCTCATGGAACCCCTTGGAACACATAATTGCTTGTCCTTAAACAACAAACCATTCTACAGAGTGTAGTTAGCAAACTCACTGTGAAAATGATTTTCAAAATCAGAGCATACCTTGTATGCTTCTACAAAATCTTCATCCCCTGCATACAAATCTTTAAATTCTTCCACTCCAATGCTTCTCAGCTGTATTTCTTGCACTATCAGCAGTCTTCTGCTCAAAGCATCTGCAACCTTTTTCACCTGACCTTTCTTATGCTTAATGGTGAATGTATAAGACTGTAGGAATTCCATCCACTTAATGTGTCTTAAGTTGAGCTTCTCTTGAGTGTTTATAAAGCTTAAAGGTTGATTGTCAGTATAGACTACAAATTCTTTAGGCAATAAATAATGCCTTCACTTTCTCAGTTCTTGTACTAATGCATATAGTTCAAGGTCATAGGAAGAATACCTGGTCTTTTCTTAATTTAACCTTTCACTAAAAAAGGCAACAGGTCTTCCTTCCTGACTCATCACTGCTCCAACAGCAATGTTACTTGAATCACACTCCACTGTGAACAATTTTTCAAAACTAGGTAATACCAATACTGGCTTAATGGCCACCTCTTTCTTCAGCTGTTCAAATCCTTCATTAGCCCTGTTTGTCCATACAAATTTTTTTTTCACTCATCCCTTTATTGTGTCCAACATTGGTGCACATATTCCACTAAAGTTTCTGATGAACTTCCTGTAAAACTGAGCCAAACCATGGAAACTTTTGACAACTGTACCTGTCTTAGGTGTAGGCGATGTCAGAATAGCTTTGACCTTTTCTTCATCCATCTTTAGATTTCCCTGTGACACCACAAAACCAAGGTAAACTAATTCCTTCCTCATAAACTCACACTTCTCCAAATTGATGGCTAGTTTCTCTTCTTGCAATCTCCTTATAACCATATCCAAGTGCTTGAGATGTTCTTCTCTACTCTTACTGTAAACCAGTATATCATCTAGGTAAACTACTACAAAGTTACCTATATAACATTTGAACACTTCATTCATCAGTCTCATAAAAGTACTTGGTGCATTTGTCAGCCCAAATGGCATGACCAACCATTCATACAGACCTTCATTAGTTTTAAAGGCTGTCTTCCACTCATCACCTTCTTTCATCCGAATTTGGTGATATCCACTTTTTAAATCAATTTTAGAAAAATAGTGTGCACTGCCTAAATAATCCATCAAGTCTTCAATTCTAGGAATACGAAATCTATATCTTATGGTAATCCTATTTATTGCTCTAGAATCAGTACACAATCTCCACTTACCTCCTTTCTTGGGTGCTAATACCACTGGTACTGCACATGGGCTGATACTCTTCTTTATCAATCCTTGATCCAACAACTCCTAAATGTACCTTGCTATCTCCTTATTCTGCTCTGGTGTCATTTTATAAGCTGCCTTGTTGGGCAGTGAAGCTCCTGGTACAAAATCAATCTGATGACTGACTGCTCTCTATGGTGGCAATGTTGCTGGTGTACCATCTCTAATAATGTCCTTGTATTTGTCCAACACTTCCTGGACTTCTTTAGGCAACACAGTTGCTTTCTTTACCTCTTCTTCCTTGGGCTTCAACAAAACAGCAAACCCAATCTCTTCTTCCTCTTTGAAATCTTTTAAGAACTCCTTGCCACTCATCAGAAGTA
>MU225966.1:1298139-1311870 GCA_018584345.1 Thuja plicata | reverse complement strand
TCTGAATCAAGATTCACCTCTTGATTATGGCAACTAGCTTGGTCTTCTTGGACATAAGTATTTCTCCTTTCTCCTTGTGATGTTGAAGGCTTCTCTAGACACCTATAAGCAGGATGCCCCAAATTTCTACAATTATAACACTTCACGGTAGCAAAGTGTGATCCTCTACCACCATAACTTTGCCTTCCTCTACCTCCATTATTAGAATTTCTACCTCTCTGGTAGCCTCCTCTGTTATCATTATTGTGACGGTTTTGCTCCATTGGTTTTGCATCTTCTTGAGTCTTGGACTCATTATCTCTGCCTCTATATCCACCTCTGTGAAATCCTCTGCCTCTGCCTCTATTCTTGGGGTTAGAGTCTTGTCTTCTCTTATTCTTTTCTTCTACCTTCAGTGCTAACTGAAAACATTTTTGCACCGTAGTAGGTGTCCATAAACTTATCTCTTCGTGAATGTTTGCTCTCAAACCACCCATATATCGAGCAACTTTTACTGCTTCTTCCTCTTGCACTCTTGATCTCAAACATAGTTTCTAAAATTCTTCAGTATATGCAGCCACATCCAAATCTTTCTATCTCAAACTCTGCCTCTTTTTATGAAGTTGAATCTCATAGTCTTCAGGAAGATAATTCTCCTTAATCTTTGACACCATAGCCTGCCAATTTGCAATAGGCTTTTTACCTTCTTTTTCTCTTTCTTCTTGGATGAATTTCCACCAAGTGCTCCTCTCAATCTAGACTTAGCAACTTTCACTTTCTGTGCTTCAGTCACTCCTTCACAATCAAATTGATTCTCCATTCCTTCAATCCATTCCATTACTAGTTCAGACTCCATTTTTCCAGCAAGTACTGGTACTCCAACTAATGCCTTTCCACCTAGTGCCTTGATAGCCTTCAAGAATGGTTCTTCTGGCATAGGAGGGTCTGGTTCTGGTATAACATCCTCCTCTGCAACAACTTTTCCTTTACTAGAACTTTCTTCTTCTCCAGTTACTTTATCAGCAATATCCTCTAGTTTTTTTCTCATTAACTCTAGAGTTTCCTCAAGGAGTCTATTTCTCTCCTTCTGCTCATTCACCTCTTTAGCCAACTCTACATTTGTCACCATGGCTGATTCTCCTACGAATTCCTCAGTACTCTGAAACATCTACAAATTTCAGACCCAAATCTTTAACTTAGCTCTGATACCAATCTGATGGGGATGGTCACCTTGCACTCTTAGATTCCCACTCTCTTCTAGGAATCTTACCTTGGACACTATTCACTTCAGGATCCCCTAGACTCACACATGAGTCTCTTAGGGTTACTCACAGACCCTAACCAGAAGGATTTCTATGCTCCCTCTCTCCTAGGTTCCCTACCCACCAAAATTTCTGCACTCTTCACCTTATCTTACTCTCCATGACTGAATCAAATCAGTCATGCACTCTTCTCCTTCTATCTCTCTCTCTCCTACAAGTTCTCTGGCCGGACCATTGGCTCACCTAGGACTTGTCTGCAATCTTGACAAGCCTCTTCTCAATTCCAAACACAGGAACAGAAATAAAATACATAAGGGATGCTTCTTGACGGTCACACTCCATAGAATGGATTATAAGAGTCAAGAAACATCCATGATACTTAACTGAACTCAAAATCCTACTCTACAGAAATCTGCACACAAAAGAAGTACACACAAAACACACAGGAACTACTCTTTATTGAAAACCAGAAATTACAATGCAAACTGAAAACTCTCTACTAGTCTTCTCTGTCTCTAATTTCTTCCAACCCCTCTGAAATGGTTCTTTTCTCCATCTTATATTCAGCCTGTTCTTGAGTGTAACCATTTCTAGGTTACCTCGCCACCTGAGGATTCTAACTAACTCAGCTCTTCATATTCCTCCTTCAACTGTCATCATTCTCATTCTCTGCATGGCCACCAACGTGGACAACATCTTCCTTCGTGTCACTGACTTTTCCAATTCCTTTTGTGATGTTGACAAGTCAACATATTTACCTCCTCTGTCTGTTAGTCGCACTGTCGCGAGACTTAAACACTGTGCATGCCTTTATCCTGCAACTTGGCGATAACTTGATGTCACACACTCGCAGCATTTCCAACCGAGCTGCCTATTCCTCTGCGACCTTGCGCTACACTGTAGTCACGTACCTGCAACACTCTAACACGAGCTGGCATTTAACCTGCGACCCTGCGATGCATCTTAGTCGCGCGCTCGCCATGCTTTTCACTTAACTGCTGGTTCAACTATGACTAGATGATACACCGTAGTTGCGCGCTTGCACTGTTTGAAATGAGCTGATGTTTTCCCTTGCGACTGAGCGATGCATTGCAATCGTGTACCCGCAACAATCTGACATGAGCTGCCGATTAGTTTGCGACTGTACGATGCCTCCTCGTCGCTCACTCGCACACTTCAAAACTTAACCGTCTGTTGCTCTACGACCACGCGATGCATAGGTTGTCACTCACTCGCACACCTATGAACTTAACCGCCAGTTGATTGGTGACCGTGCGATAGACGGTCATCGCATTATCGTATGGTTTCCAGACTGACTACCGATAGACCGCCGACTGTGCGATGAGCTATTTGTCGCCTTGTCGCACCGGTTTTACACTAATCGTCCATCACCTCACGGGCATGTGATACATTTTCTTCATGTTGTCGCGCATTGTTTCCACTTAGCTGCTAATTTCCTGCGACTCTGCGATAGACATAATGTAACCGCTCTTGCGTTAGACCGGAAGAAAACCTTTAGGGTTTAGAAGAGAAAAAGGAAACTGTTACCAAACAAACTTCACCGCTAACCGTGACCTGCTCCATTTGTCACTCTGCTAACTACTAGGGCTTGGGAGATAAAACCCTAGGGTGATCTGCACCATTATTGTTTTCACTAGTCCTTACAAATCCAATACTTACAAGATAGGAATGAATTCTTTCATACCAGGCTCAAGGTGCTTGTTTCAATCCATATAGGTCTTTGTGATGTCTATATACCATGTCCCTCTTGTCTGGATCAACAAACCCTTCTGGTTATTCAATGTATACCTCTTCTTCAAGTATTCCATTCAAGAATGCAAACTTGACATCCATTTGATATACCTTGAATCCTTTATATGCAACATAAGAAAATAATATTCTTACTCCTTCTAGCCTAGACACGGGTGCAAAGGCTTCTCCATACTCAATTCCTTCTTCTTGTGTATACCCCTTCCATACCAGTCTTGCTTTATTTCTTGTGACTTCTCCATTCTCATTCAGCTTATTCCTTAATATCCATTTTGTACTGATGTCATTCTTGTCATATGGTCTTGATACAAGTGTCCATGTCTTATTTTTCTCTATCTTTTCATTCTCTTCATTCATAGCACTTATCCATTCATCATTATCTAGTGTAGCATTGACAGATTTGGGCTCATAATCACAAATAAGACATCTTGGATTTAGAGACTTACTTCTGGTTCTCATACTAGCCTTCTTGTCTCCAATGATCTGGTCCTATGAATGGTTCCTTCTGACATATCTTGAAAGTACAGGTACAACTCTTTGTCTATCAACTTGATCATCATTTTGTTCTTCATTATATTCTCCATCAAGTTGTGTATCATCTTGAGCAATATTTTGATCATCGGTATTTGTATCCTGATGCTTGGGTGCAATGATCTATTTCTTGAGAGCTCTACATTGTTGGTAGGGTAGAGTGTCAGGTTCCTTATTTTAAGTGAACTTATTGTAGTCCTCTTGTTCTTTAGTGCTTTCCTTTTCATTCTTCTCTGCAAATTCATCTATCTTTACATTTGCACTTTCAACAATTTTGTTAGAGGCTTTGTTTAGACATTTATAAGCCTTGCTCTTGGTAGAATACCTTAGAAAGACTCCTTCATCACTCTTGGAGTCAAGTTTTCCATTTCTATCATCTTTTAAGATATAACATTGACTGCCAAAAATCTTGAAATAACTTATATTGGATTTGTATCCATACCATAGCTCATAAGGTGTCTTTCTTTAATTGTACTTTGTTCAATGTGTAAATAGCAGTATTGATAGCTTCCCTCCAAAAAATTTGGGTGATTCCTTTCTCTATCATTAGTGTCCTTGCATAGTCAACTATGGATCTATTCCTTCTTTCAACAATTCCATTCTGATGTGGTGTTCTTGGTGCAGAGACTTGTCTTTTGATTCCATGCTCATTACAAAAGTTAGTGAATTCATCTAAAATAAATTCCCCTCCTCTATTTGATCTTAAGCATTTTAACTCCTTACCACTTTGCTTCTCAACAATTTCTTTATACCATTTAAACATCTTGAATGCTTCTGATTTATCTTTTAGAAACATGACTGTCATCATTCTAGAGTAATCATCAACAAAGAGAATAAAATATCTATCTCCACAATTACTCTTTGTCATCATAGGTCCACATATATCAGTATGGACTAATTCTAGAATTGCATTAGATGTATGGGTTTTAATTTTAAAACTAGACTTTGTCATTTTACCTTTTGACAATTCTTACATATGATGTTGTCGGGCTTGGTCATCATCGGTAATCCTCTAACATTTCTCTTTTTTCTAATTTTTATCATGTTGTCAAAATTCACACGACACAATATTTTGTGCCACAACCATATGTCTTTGTTTGTAGCAATCAAACAAGTGGAGTCAATATCATTTAGATAGAATAAGTTACCTATTGTCTGCTCACCGGTACCAATCAGATTTCTTGATTTATTGAAGATCTTTTCCTTCTTATTTTCAAATGCTACACCGTGACCTGAAATATTCAACTGAGAAACACTCAATAGATTATAATTCAATCCATTTTCCCAATAATCATTTTCACATTTTATCTAGTTATTCAACATTATTGTTCCTCCACCTTCAAATGGAGAAGGTGTGTCATTACCCATTCTTACTGAACCACCTTTATAGTATTCAAAAGTCTCAAAAATTTTCTTATCACCAGTCATATAGTGAGTGCAGCCACTATCTATGATCCAAACATCATTTTTTCTAACCTTAGATATGAGATTTATTTCAACATAACCTTTCTTCATCATCATCCGAATCATCCTTTACAGCCACAAACACCATCTCGATGCCTTCATCAGATTCAGTGTCAGTATCATCATCTTTGCATTTTGCCAGGTAACTAGCCTTCTCTCCTTTGTCCTTATAGTCTCAGGTATCTCTTCTTTATAATTGTTGGTAGCTTCTATAATCACCTCTGTCAGAATTTTTCAAATGATCTGTCATTACTTCTGTCATATTTTCTTCTATTAGTACATCTTGCAGCAAAGTGTCCAATATCTTTGCAATTAAAACAAACAAGTGGTAATTTACCTTTGTATTTACCTTTGCCTCTCTGCATTCTTCTGGCCATAAGTGCTTCAATTTCATCAAGTTCATCTTCTTCACTTTCACTATCACTATCTTTTCTCATAGTGTTTTTATGACTTGATTTACTTATTCTCATACAAATTTTGAATGCATACTCTATGTTTGGTAAGACACTATTATCAAAGTTATTCATCTCAAATGAAATCAGTCTTCCAATCAAACTATCTAGAGTAACATTTCTATTGTCTACTGCTCTCATTTCTTGAATGGAAGACACTATAATAGAATAGGTAGGAAGTAAGGTTCTTAGAATTTTACTTACCACTGTATCTTCTTTTAGTACACCTCCAACTCCTTGGATAGCATTGACTACCTCTTTGATTCTTGTGTTGTACTGAGTGATGTTTTCACCTTCTTTCATTTTGAGATCGTCAAACTTTCCTCTAAGGCTTTCTTCCTTGGCTCTCAAAACATTTTTTTCACCACCATGTACAAACATCAATTTATCCCACATCTGCTTTGCAATCTTGCAGGATTTGACATCTTCAAATTAAGCATCGAAGAGTGAGGAAGCAAGCTCTATCATCATTCTATTGTTTTCATGCTTCTCTCTCATTTGTTCAACTATTGGTGCTCCTGTGGGCAACACATATTCAGTTTCTAAGTATTGAGTAACATCATTACCAATACTTGATAAGTGGAGTCTTATTCTGCTCTGCTATGAAGCAAAATTATATTTGTTCAAATTGGGCACATCTCATTTGTTCATCTTGTGATCTTTAGCTTAGGTCTCAAAACCTTTATTTCTAAGATCACAAGCTCTGATACCAATTGTTAGTAATAAATGAGAGGGGGGGTGAATCAGTGGCCTCAAATTTTGATCCTTAAATCAACCCTTTAAAATTACAACCACAAATTATATCTCAAGTTATCTTGTGTCTACAAGATGAATTCCATGAAATACTTATATCAATTTCCTACTTTTTGGATTTCTTTGTCAAACCTTCTTCTGTATGTTTTCCGATAAGCATTCATCTATTTACCGAAATACAGTAAATATGCAGAGTATACCGATAAACCCAGAATTAACTATGTAAGATATAAAATAGTAAAGAAATGAATCATACACAGGTAACATGGATTTTTAACGTGGAAACCCTTTTAAGGGAAAAACCACTGGGACCGGTACCCCAAATTTTCACTCTTCTAAAGTGAGCCCTGTTAAGAGCCAACCCTGTTAAAGGTTACGAACACATTGTTAGGTGTGACCTTGCTAGAGGATTTAGAAATATTTTATCAACTAGTATCTAGAATCTAATGCTACCATCCTTGATCAAACTCTCTTGGCCTATCAATAGGTATCAGGCATATCCAATGCTACTTCTGTGATCAAAATTTTTGATACTCCTTGGGATGTATCTCAATTGAAAAAGACTTTTAAGTCCTACTTGGTTAAGAGCCTTATATGCTTCAATGGTTAAACTGAAACACTAATGATCTGTTCATACATACAACTCAATTGCAAATTTTCAGATCTATTGTAGGTCCATTACTTCACTGATCAATATAATCAAATATATATATATATATATATCTTTTCTCCACACTTGTTCTTCTCTCTGATGCTTGTCTCACTATTCATCGGTGTCTGCAGAATCTAGTGCTTCCTTTATCTTTTTGATCGGGACTGAAATGAATACTTTCTTCTCCTTCAGATTTTCTTTAGCATCTTTTCTCTTCTCTTGTTCACCCCACACACACACACACAATTTGTAATGAATTGAGTTTGTCTCTTATAGAAATGATTTCCTCTTTTCTAGCCTTTCTTGATCTTGGCGTGTTCAACAATCTTTGCCAATAGATTTAAAGAAAATCTTGAGTCTAATCTCGTAGAGATCTTATTTCCAACTGGACAAAGCAGCTTTAAATCAATTACTTATCTCCAGCTTTATCTGGATGAATAAAAGATGATAAGTATCCGTTATTTCTATATTTAGCTTCTTGACAGCTAAGCCTTTTTGTCATTTTCTGAACTCTCTATTCTATCAATCAACACTTCAGTTAGTCATCAATGATAACTTACTGTTCCATCAGTGTGACTTTAGTTGTCATTAGGATCTCCATCCTTATCTTTTCCGTTAGGAAATACTAAAATTCTATCTGTTGGGTTACTCTGTGTTTTGCTCATCGGGCGACATTGTAACTTTTCTCATTGGTAATGTTGTGCATTTCTTCTTTAGGAAACACTGTGACTTAGTAATTTTTCTCTGACCGTTGAGTGCACTTCGTCGGTGTATGTAGTCACTTAGTGAATACTTGAATTATATGAATTACTGATAGCATAGCCTTTGATTCATCAGTTCTTTGAAGTCTTTGGCAGTATTACAATGACCATACAGATTATATCAGGTTGACATCAATGATAATACAATACATTAATTGATTCAATGCATTGTATGATCATCAACTTAACATCTTCAAATATTCAATACATTACATGTCATCAATGTTAGGCTATATGTAAGTTGGTCATTTAGATCTTCATTCTTGTCCTTGAGAGACATGTTTTCTTCATTCAGCTTTTTGACCTTTTTTCCTAAATCATTTGTAGGGCAATCTTTTAGATCTTTTCTTAATTTTTTTATAAGCATTTGGGAGCCGTTAAATTTTAGTTTAAGTTTTTCATTTTCTTTTTCAGATCTGTCAAGATCATCAAGGGCTGATTGAAGATTCTTTTTCAGATGTTTCACTTCTGCTGAATCGATGATCTCCTCAAGTGGTTAAACTTTATTTCAGAGGACTAGAGCTCTGATACCAATTGTTAGAAACACTGAGAGGAGGGGGGGGTGAATCAGTGTTTGTCAATTATCTTTATTTAAGCAACTTGAAAATTAAATAAAATAGATAACAAATGAAACATAACACATTAACCCATAACACAAGATATTTTTATGGGAAAACCTTGATCAGAGGAAAACCCTGGTGGCAATTAGTAAACACAAATGATTGTACTAGTCTTATGAACTTGTTAGAGTTCCTTTGCCCTGTTAGGAGTAGTCATTACAATGAAAGTACAATGACCCTATTAGGAGTCTTTACAAAACCTTGTTAAAGGTTAATGGCTCATTTCCAGAGCTCATAGCCCAATAGGATGAAGGCTACAACCTTTAGATAATAGATATACACTATATCAAAAGATGAACTGTTGTCTGATCATTTCCATTTATGCACTGATGCTCTAATATCTCAAAGAGATTTATCTCATACTGATTAGTTTGTTATGTTCTTCTAGATATCTTTTCTGCATATTGCCAGTCTCAAACTTCATGCAAAATTGCATGCTAAGTATATATACATGCATGAATAGACGCGACAAAAAACAAGACCTTAGTCGGCCCAAAAACAACATACACAATGCTTCCAAATGAATTTGATTTAAGCGTGTTTACATGAGTGTTAAAGACATAATTAAAAACATATTAGAATCGGCACATGGACATTACATAACAAAATATTATATGCTAATCAAAATCTGAAGTCGGCTTCATACTTTATATTCTGAACTACTAGTGGCACTAGAACATTTTGTAGCTTCTTCATACTATCATATCGTACCATGTGTGTATAGAATAAGATTAGTAACATATCATAAAGCTTATAGATAAGGGTGCATAGTTTGACTTGATCGTACACATGTGCGCTGGTGCACTGATCATCTCTATATCTCTGTTCTATTTTGTCTTCTATACTTAGCCAAATTTTGATCTTCAAAGTTTGTGAACTTACTTGTCAAAACTTCATATGACTTTGTTTCCATAATGACTACACAAAATTAGTCATATAAACCCTAAGTGTCAACTTGCCAATAGTATCCCCATAAAAACAAGGTGAACTAATTAATTTGTCAAAATTGGCACCTAGAGGAAATGGAAATGCTAGTGAAAAAGGTCCCTAAGGAGGGTTTAAGTATCAAAAGGTGGTATCTAAATTGAGTATAAAATTGAACTAAACCCACACCCATGGTGGTAGAAAGATAATCAATTATTCCATCATGTAATTTTCTTGTTATAAGATAAGGTCATAGTGTTAACATAAAGTTCTGCCCACCCATCATTAGAAGTGGAAAATAACTCATGAAACCATGTTAATGAAGTGGCAAAAACTTAGGTAATTGACATATAGGAATTGATAATTATATAATCCAAAAAGGGGGAAAATTTAGGAAGTGTCTTTACCACCAAATAGTTCTACCATAAGTCCAAAAGGCTGGAAAATTCATTATGAAACTTCACCATAAAAAAATAAAACATGCATTTAGGAACCATTTTGAAATGGCTTATCCACCTTAAAATTTTCTTAACACTTGGGAAAAGGGAAAACAGATTAGTGATGTGCATCAAGCATAAAAGTGGTTATAATCAATTAGTGCCCAAGGTAGCATTTTCATCTATACATTTAGTCAGCCTTGAAGCAAGGATAAAAGTAGAGTTTTGAAATAGAAAATGCATATATATCAAGGATAATTCCCTTTCAAGCTTCACAAGTAAATTCCTACCTATTGTTCGCAGTAGATTAAGACATTTTTATTATAATTTTGTAGGTTTGTGTGGAAATATTTAAAAATCCATTGGAGGGTTTCCACAAATGGTGAAATCCTTTCTGATGTCTCTTTCCTTGCCTCTTTAATAGTACTAGTAGTTCTACATGGACTTTTCATCTCTCTCCAAAATAATTTCTTTATCTCTAGCAAGGTACTTTTCAAATATTTGAATACCATAGCATAGGAATGTTGAAGAGGTCGATTTTCAAACCTTGAGTTATTATCAAAGTAAAAGACTAACAAAGTGTTGTTGAGGGTCAACTTTTAAATTAACTAAGTGTGCCTATTTATTTAGATTTATACTAAGGTTAGAGCACTAGAGCACCTTGTAGAGAATTATTATAAAACCACATACCATATTTCATTGAAATGACATTAAATATGGTAGTATATGGATACAATTCCCCTACCTTCATTGATTTGGTGATCACTAACAACAATGTACCTTCAATTAGGAGTTGTTTGGTCTTTTTGGTCCTTATGCTACTTCCATTGGGAGTTTGATATATGCTGTTGGGACTTCAAATTTTTACAAAATTCAAAGTACCATAATAGGTGAAGGGTGACTAATTGTGAAGAAGGCTTATAGGTATAATTTTTTTGAGGCTTAGCTTCTGCTCAAAGGGAGGTAAAATCACAACAATGTGCCAAAATAAGGATTCTAATAAAAAAGTAGTTGCAACAACTATTAGGTTTGATTGCAGAGGCATATGAAAATTAACTCACTTCCATTTTAGAGCTTGTAACTTCTAGCAAACTTTTATGGTTTTCAGTATCTATGGATCTCATTGAGGAAGAGATAGAACATTAAGTGAATGTTGTGAATCATATTTATTCTAATCATGTGATACCGAGACATTCTAAATTAACTCCCAAAGGATCAATACTTAAAACTCGCTATGATTTAAAAAAAATTAGTGTTTCAGAGATGAAGCCAGGCACAATAACGTTTAATTTGGCATTTAAAAAATTGAGCACAAAAGGATAAATATTTA
The DNA here is from genome assembly GCA_018584345.1 of Thuja plicata. NCBI lineage: Eukaryota > Viridiplantae > Streptophyta > Pinopsida > Cupressales > Cupressaceae > Thuja > Thuja plicata. Next base: position 1,300,935 of record MU225966.1, on the reverse strand, counting down.
AATCATTACGATTTAAATATTAATGTTCAGAAAGAAATAAGGGTAAGAGGTAGATGGATGAGAATAAAAACAAAAAAAATTGAAGTTATAAAGAAAAAAATGTCAATTTTAATATCCCTTGAAGAAGAGGCATGATGTGGGCTCCATATTTTCAAAGTGGAAAACAAATACATTTATTGAACAAATAATGATTAAAGGAAATAAAAATCACATGGTCTGTCTTTCTGATTTTCTTCGATATCAGATGGTGCAATTCATTAAATGAATTAAAATTTTATACTTGTAATTATTCTCCAAATGGTGTAATTCATAAATGAATTAAAAATTTAACAGACTATTAATAAGAATATGGAGTGAGTAAAAACAAATGAAGAGGTATAGTGAGAATAGATATGTCTCTCAATGTCTACAGGATGCAACCTTTAGGGTCTTGCAGGTTATATATAAAGGGAGGGGGATATATCGGAATGTCATTCAAAAATCAGATATAAAACCACTTGTTCATTACATTGGTTTACAATCAATCAACACATCAAAAAGGATTATATGTTGCACATCTAAATATTGCAATCACATCGTAAGCCATCATTTACATATACATTGAAGAACTGTTGATCAGTATATTGGTATCCAAATAATCCCTTCATATTGTGTATTACAAGGTCCATAGAGATAGGATAAGTCATCAGCATATCCATCTTGTAGATTAGAAAACCACTACTATTATAATATATTCATTATACATCAATATATTTGGGATCTATCTTATATATCGACAATTTATTACAATTACATTTCATATACATATAAGACCCATAAGTAAAGGTTTATGTAAGTATTGTTTACCATCTAATTGTGTATAGTATCAAGATAACTATTGAGAATAAAGTTCTTAAGAGGAAGTAGCCTCTTCCAATTGAAGTGGTAAGAACATTGTCACAATATTCCAAAGTAATATGACAAGGGACATTACAATGGTAACTAATATTTTGTTAAATTTTTAATTCATTTAATGAATCACACCACCTGGAAAATTCTGTGAGGCACGATTTAAAGGGTTTTTTTTTATATAAGCCTCACATTGAAGCCTCAGAACATAATTCCAAATTTGGTAGAAATTCCCTTACAGGTGGTGTCAAGAGATGCATAGCTGGTGTCAAGATATGCCCTCCTTCCAACCTCCTTCAGCTCTGTGGAATCTTGAGATGCGTAGGTGTTTGCTGGTCTTATAGTACCATCAAGGGAGGCCAATTTGCAAACTTTTCATAGCTTATGCTCTACATCAAGCATCACCAACACACATATTTGGTGAAACACACAAAGATAACTATCTGAATATGTGATAACTTCATAATTTTTTAGTTTACCTCTGGAATGGCAAGACAAGCAATGGTGAGTCTAGATATCACATTTGATTTGAACAAAGAAAATGAATATTTGGGTGCCCACTCAAAGATGGCAAAGAAGTTGTCGAGAGATGCCCCAGTCCTTCTGACCTCCTTTAGCTCTGCACAATAAAAAAAATGAAATATAATGAAAATGCCTCTTTTTTTAAAGTTATATACCTGTGTCGGTCATACTTCCGACATGTCATGGTTGTCGTAATTCTGACCAACATGGGAATGGATTAAAATAAATCAATTTTTTCCTTCTATAACTGACCAAGCAAAATCATTTTAATGCTTGGTTGGGAATATTGGTCGATTTTTTGTGTCAAATGTACTACTGTTCTATCTAATGCACTTGTATGATGTGGGACTAAGTCATAGTTACTTATTTATGAGATCCACACAATTTCTCAATCCCTATCATTGTTTGTTACGATTATATATACATGTATGCACATGTTAATATTTGTGATGCACGTTTTTTAGGTACCAAACATTGTCTCCTTCGAATAGGAAGGATTGAGCATGCCCTTGTATATATCTCAATGGTAGAAGAAGGGAGGTAGATTTTAGGCCCAAAACTATACACTAACCCGAAGCGATTGTCCTACATAAGCACAAGTATCTTGTAAACCACCCATTTGGATTTGTCTAGGCGACGTGAATCCTATCAACCCAACTAAGAATGTATCTATCTTATTCTTTGTTAGTCTATTTGGGTTTTTTATTCTAGTTTATGTGTACATACTTTAATCTAGGTTTGTCGATGCATTCTTATAGTAACATTATTATAATGTTAATTCAATTAAAAAATGAATCTAGATGCACATTAAATAAAGTTATTTAGGGTCATGATAAATAAACAATAAATACCATTCTTATGTGATCATATGATTTTAGTAGATGTTGAGGTGTAAAATTTATTTATACTAATTTAATTTAATCACTAGGTTAATTTTATTAATACTAGCAATCGCACCTTAGGGTGCAATGGAAATGCCAAAGAGACATTGAAGTCGAATTAGAGATATAAAATTGGTCTATTATTTTGCATATATTTGTGCATCTGATAAGGTTAGTTGGAAGACTATTTAATCATGCTCCATTGCGAGTAACCTTAATCCTAATCCTACACGAGAAACCTAAACCATTATCCTAACTCTAACAATAATAAAGACCCTAAATTTGACCATAAATAACCATATTCCTAAATCTAACCTCAATCATAAGCTTCATCCTAACCCTAATCAAAATCCTAACCCTAACCATAGTAGTAACCACGACGTAACCCCTTACCCTAACCATAATTTCTTACTCTAAAACCTATTGACAACGCTAACCCCAACCTTAACTATAACCCTAATCCTAAACAAGATCATAACACAAACTCTAAACCCAATCATAATCC
>MU225966.1:1252278-1283310 GCA_018584345.1 Thuja plicata | reverse complement strand
TGTTGGACCAGGTGAAAGGGTCACCCTTCAGAGTAAGATCAAGAAGGCCTGTGGAAGTAATAAAATCCGCCAGCTCCCCCATACTGTCTGAGTAATCTATGAGGCCACCACACTTTTTAGAGGGGTATAGGGGGGTGTTAAAATCACTAGCCAACAGATAGTTCACAGAGCCAACCAAAGAAAGCCGGTGGCTCAACTCATTCCACAGAGAGGCACGTGCATGCCTGGTGTTCAGAGCATAGATATTAAAGGTGTTCCATTCAACACTAGACTTCATAAAGGTGACAGCAAGGAAGTTAGGGGAAGAGTTAACCAACTGACCAGTTATTCTATTTGGGTTCCAGAGAGTGGCTATACCACCAGACGCACCCGCAGCTTCAGAATAAAGGAAAGCAGCCCCAGGCCAAAGAAGCGGCGCCAGAGTAGAAAAGGTACTAGAAAACATTTTGACTTCCTGTAGAAGAAGAATCTCCATGTTGAGATAAAAAATATAGTGTTTAACAACCATTTGTTTAAGGGAGCTATTCAAACCCCTCACATTCCAAGAGAGGCAGTTCATCTCTTACTTTTGAAGCTAGATTCCAGGGTTTGTTGCCTTCCTGCCGCAACCTCCCTTGTGGATCCTTTCGATCTTCTTACTCATTCTAAGGAACTTCCTCTTGGAGTATCCACCCCCACATCTGCCTTTTTTTTTTTCTTTTTCTTTTTCTGTGTTTTCCATTCCCCCACCTCATCCTTAGAACCATCTGTTGAGCTGAGGGGACTTTCCATTATCCCCTTTGGGGTGTGTTTAGTCATCCGTATTGGGTCAAGCAGCTCAAGGGCTACCACAATATCGGGTTGTTCCTTCTTGGCCAAGAAGGACTGTCTCTCCTCAGGGGGAGGCGTCAATGTTAGAGTAGGTTCCGAAACCATGGCTAACACAGGATGGGCCTCCAGAATAGTTAGGGTTGGATCTGGGGGAGGCCCAGAGCATCCCAAACCCAGCTCATGGAGGGAGACAATCTCACCTTCCTCCAGTGTCAACACATCAAAAAATGTATCAAAGGCCACAGGTGACTGCACACCCGGAACCGTCACCACAGCCCCCGAGGGTGGCATTGACACCACCGAATCCTCCACCACCGCTGGAGGAGAGGCCCCAGCAATTCCTTTGTCCTTGTTCTATTGCTTCTCTTCTGACTTTTTGGCCTTGGAGGTATCACTAGAGTGACCTCTGCATTCACATTTACGGAAAAATAGGGTAGCATTCTCATAGACTAATGCTTGGGTCCATCTACCCAGTTTGGATTTCAATGTAACAAAGTTGGGCAGGATTTTATTCATGGTGACATTCACGCAAAATTTAGCAAACACCAACCTAGATTTAGACCTTGTCACCTGATCCATCGTGATGAATGAACCAAAGGAATCCCCAATCCATCAGAAGACCTGCTCATCCCAATACTCGAGTGGGAGACTCGGGAGGCAGACCTAGACAAGAGCCGATCTAGTTAAGTCCATTGTTGGATTGAATCCGGGCTTCCACTTTGCAAGGGCTAGGAAATGTTTTCCATAAATTCATGAGCTAGACAGCACGCTGATCATGTCCTCAAGAGTGGTAAACTTAAATAGGAAGAGCCCACCCGGCATGGCCGAAACCAGGGTCGATCCTTTGATCTTCCACTGGTTAACAACACATTTTCTGACCATATCAATGGTAGGTCAGAAATTGAAGAATCGACCCACTAGAACCATCTGGAAGTCAGCCATCATTCGATTCACCACAGAGTCCAGGAGTGACAGTTCTGCTCCTTCTTTCATCTGAACAAAACCAACCAAAAGGGCCTGTAAGGAATGTTGGGCATCACCTACAAGGGCCCCTTTCCAGTTAGGTTTAGGAGATAGCAGGGAATCAGCAGAAGAAGACTCCTTTTGAGATTTCCCTGTTGACTCTGGCATAGTGACCATGATCTGGGGTCCATCCGGACCAACAAGTGGGTCTGCCAGGGGGGCAACACCTCCCCCCGGGGAGGCGGCCATGGGAACCTTTAGTTTGAAAATGAGCTCGGCGGGAAAGTGTACAGAAGTTGTAGAGCTCCAGAGCATTAGATTCTTCTATTGAATGATCTACTAATTGTTGCAATGGTTCATACACTAATTTTTCTTTGTACCTTGCATATATTTTTCCAAGGCAACAACAATATTTATATACAGGATCAATCATTGGAGATTTCAATAAGGTTGTCCAAAAAAAGAAGGATATTACAAATAAGTTTTATGTTTGCCAAAGAAAAAAGAATACTATCAAAAGTATCTGAATCAATGACCCAAATATAATTCATATAAATAATAAATACATAGGTCTCATATGATAGTAACTCATCCTAATAATATATAAGCATTAAGTAAAAGACCCAAACCTAAATCTGATATTTAAACAATCAATAAATATAGCATCCAGATCTAAAACTAAAAGAACAATCTATCTAGCCAAAAAATAGACCAAGAACATGCTACGCATGTTCCAATGCCAGACATGCAATCATGAGAATATTAACGAAGGATAAATAAAATATGTAGAAGTAAAATGCCAATGGTAACTAGGCCGCCACACTCTACACAGAGATCTATATGCCATGTTAGAAGAAATTTAAATATGCCACATCAGATGCCATGTCAACATACCTGGCCAAAATTTTCCATAAAAAATTCCTACATTACAAAAGCAATTAAAAAGATTGGAACTTTGGATAATACAATTTCTGGAACATAAAAATCAAACACCTCATAACCATGGAATGTCACAACCAAGAAAAAGTCTTGAATTCATCTGAATGAGTGGTAGTACGACCTCAACCCCAATTTATAGAAGAGAACTATTCGGGAAAGACAAGTAACTGCTACTGAAAAAATTTCAACTAGAATACAACACAATGCTACAAAAGATATACAGATGAGGCAAACAAATTTAAATAAGAGTATAATATAGGAGCATTGAAAAACAATGTCGACACATAAAAAAAGGAAACATTCTTGTCTTCCACTATTGTAAGATCTTCATATAGGAAACATACCTATCTTCCACTATTCCATTCGTATCTCCTAAGGTTTCTAATATCATACAAGATACATACCTTTCTTCCACTATTTCATTCTTATCTACTATACTAAAGGTCCATCATACATATCTCATAAATAGAGTGGGACATATTAGGAACACAAAGCTTGAGGCCATATCATCAAGGTCATGAAAAACATATAGAATATAATATTTGATATCAATGCCAATAGGATAATAATCATTTATTTCTAATAATCTCTCCCTTTGTCATTGATGGAAAATAAGCACCAATAAAGTAAATAGAGAAGGATAATTTCAAAGTTATTTTGATAAATTCCATTTTATACTTAAAGAACTAAAGTTGTAATAGTTTTAAAGAAGAAAGCAGAGCAGGTTAACATAGTATTGAATATGAAGAACTGGTTTAATTCGATGATTGTTTTTGCTGTAGAGATGTTTTATCCTATGATCAGAATTTCTAGTTTCTCAAAAAGTTCTTCTGGTGGTTAAGGGGAGCTTTCTGAACTAATATTAGTTATTAGAGTTATGCAACAATAGATATTTTCCTAGCCTTTGTCTTTGATGTAAAATTGGAATAAAGATAATGAAGATGATTATTACATTCAAGGTGAGTGAACCCACAATAGTGGGTTACACATTTTTTCCCGAACGGACACTGAATTCTACATTTTGAAAAAAAACCTTTCAGATTCGGATGTATATTGTCATTAAACCATTTAAAATCAGAAGATCAAGTGAACTAGAGTGTTTTAGGAATTTTTGTCTAGATTCTAATTTTTTTTTTCAAATTGATTTGAATGGTTTTTTATTTCTCCCACGAAAACTAGTATGTTGCTGAAAATATCATTTTCAAAGAGTTACAGTATTGTCATAGAGCATAATTTTTTTTTCTAAAATAGATATCAATGTGATTCTTTCAAATTTATTCTTGTAACATCCATACAGAGGGCATGCAACTTGTTTGACAACATTATCATGATTATTGTATATTTTATTAACACTTGAAGTTGACTAAACGGTAATTTTGACATACATTGACTACATATCTTATAACTTGTCATGTATTTATTGAATTTCAATTTTTTTTATAATATAAAGTAGACTAGAAGATGGAGGGATCTGTTATTTTTCATATTCTTTTTTCTCTTTTTTACTATTTTTCATTTACAGTCAAACTTAGAGGTTTATATTTGATAAAAAACCAACATTCGATGAAAGTAAAAAATAATATACCTAATAAACTCAAAAATATCAAATCTATAATCGTTAGAAAGCTTGTTTGGAGTTCTTGTGCTATGAAAAAGGATGTATCCTTATTATTCTATTTGAGCCTTGCGATTGAGCCCCGAAGCAATGAAATCGGAAGAATTTTGTAAACCTTTGCAAATTTCCCTTACTCAGGGACTTTCGATAGAAACTAGTTAGTTTCACTCGAAAGTAATTACTTTTTTAACTCATCAAATTGTCCTTACTAAATGACTCTCGATAGAAAGTACTTTAAATAGAAACTAAATACTTTGGATAGAAAGTACTTTCTATCGTATTACCTGACTAAGTCCGTCTGTTCACAAATTTCAGGAGGAATTGCTTCCTCCAAAAAATTGTTACCCACTATTGTGGGTTCGCCCCTATGTAATATAAATTATTATTTTCTCTTAACCAAATAGTAAAGAAGTAGTCCCACAAACTTATTAACTTATGAAGAACTACATTGTTATTCAAATGTTTCTTAATTTGAAACCACTAGATACATGAGAATTTTAATCCATATAACAAATCATTATTATCCAAAAAAACATTTTTTGGACCACAAATTACAAATATTTTCTTCAAAGAAATATTCATATCTAATTATTCTGTTGAGAAGATTCCTAGCGTCTAGCCCCTAGGGAAAAAACTTAGGAAAACTCTCCCTCAGACCTTGCAATCTAAATCATTTGACATATGAGGAAACAACATCTAGAATGGATACCAGACAACCATCAAATACACCCTCTATGTTCCACAATAAATATATTATGTTTCTTTCTCTTGAGTCTTCTGCAATAGTTAAATAGTTACCTTCTTCTACAAAATTATATAATTTAGCAATATGTCCAACCTTATTGCATCTATAGAAAAACATAACACCCTTGAATAATCTTTCAATGTGTCATTCCTTGATACATTTATCGTAAATCATACCTTCCTTTTTTACTTTTTTAATTTCATTGTTTTTAACTTTTCTATTTATATTACACTCCATTTTCCCGTGTCCATATCCATTGCAACCATAAAGTATCCATTGAAGTGTTTAATATTTTGATTCTCATTTATTCTACTATTTTTCTTCTATATTGAACTGCCTTATGTCCTAACTTATTACAATGGTAACATATTCTATTGATAACTAGAATCCTTCTCAAGATACTACAATCATTGACTCTATATCCATTACTTTACAATAGAAATAAATACCATCAAATAAAAAGAGTATCTAAAGGAAATAGAAGGGGATCTTTGATTAATCATACTTTTTGTCCCTTGTCTACACTAGATTCTTCATTTTCTTCTGATTTCTTAGATTATTTGTTGTCCTCTTATTCTTATCTCCTAAATTTTTATTTTTTTTCTTCTATATCTGATAATTTTATTCTCCAATATTCAACTACCTTCGGTCGGTTTGTCTTGATTTTATGCATCATTTTTATCTTCTTCAAATAGTTTTTGATTTTCCTTGAAGTATTTTTTATGATTCTTATCAACTATATTCTTTTTCTATGCTCATGCTTCTGATCATTCAAGTTTGCATTTTTATTTTCAAATTTATGATCTACTATTATTGAATCTCCATCATTTTATCCTCCTCCTTTCTTTAATTTCACTGTCTTCTTTAGGTCTAAAATGTCCTTATTGGTTTCATCTTTCATGTGTTCTATCATAATCCATTCTTATTTACCATATCTTCTGATTCAACCTTTCCTTCTTCACTATATTTTGCTAGAGAATAGTCTTGGTCAACTTTCATTTCTACATTATCTCCCCATCTACCACTATAATGGCTAAGAAAACACATATTTTAACACTTATCTTGATAATAGTACATATTACCAGCAATTCTAAAATATTCAACAACTATTTTTCTAGTTCGTTTCTTCCTAATAGTGTAACCATTATTTTTTCAACTAACTTTACTACCCATATTGCACATTTGACTAACACTGAACAAATTATGTTTCAAACTTTCAACATAGTAAACACTATCAGTTCTATAGTTACCATCAATTGAAATGGTTCCTATGGCTTTGATTGGAGCACTTCCTTCTCCAAGAAATCAAATTTCTCCACCATCATATTCCTCAAGTCTGATAAATATTCTTTTATCTCCTATCAAATAAATTGAACAATTGGAATCCATAATCCATACACCTGCAACAACTTTAACATGCAACGTAACTTGTTCCCTTCTTTGTGAGATAGCTAAAATATGATTCTTCAATAGTTTTATTAGTATCTTGTCCCTTAGAAAAATATTCTTCCATAAAAAACAAGCTCTTTTTACCTCTACCTTTGAAATAAAATTTCTTTCTAAAATCTTATTTCATTTGATTTCTTTTTTATCTTCATCTTTTAAAATTCTAACTAAAAAATTAGAAGATGTTGTCAAAAAGAATATTTAGAAACAAGCATAGTTCCTTAAAAATCAACCATTGTTTCTGGTCCTTGTAAAACCAGTCTTCACTTTATAAAAGGCATGTATTGTTCCTTAAAAATTCAAACAGAAAAAAGAAAAGTAATAAATATATTCCAAGGAGAGAAAGACTCCTCACAATGTCGTGAGAAGATTTCCAAAAATTGGAGAAGAAAAAGATGTGATAGTTAAAGGTGAATACACCTACTATGAGCCTAAAAAAATTAGGCCTTTGTGGGGTAAGGTATTATAGCTAATAATGGAATATTTCACTCTAGATGGTAGATAGTTTAGGGTTCATGACTATCATTTCATTTTTCTGAATCACTTTAGGCACAAGATTTTAGTATATTTTCCATAGTTTTTTCTCTCATCTCTCAGTGCCAGCATTAAAGAGCATAGGAAGAATCTAAGTAACCTTGTTCTTCATCAAGGGCTTATTTTGTTACTCTTTGAACACTTCTAGGCTAGGGTTCCTGATACCCGTGGCAAACATATCTCTTCTATGGATGAAGAGGAGAAAAATGATTCAGAAGTGTTTGACCGCGGATGGGAGATAAAGAAGGATGATGAGGAGGCTCCTCCTCCTCTGACTAGAAATCCTAAGTGCTCCATGAAAAATAAGGTGATTAGCACTCTGAATATCAAAAAGTATGAGGGTAATAAAGGTATGCAAACTGAAGAAAGTGAGGAGGAGGAAATTACTCCTAGCCCTATTGCTAGAAAGAAGAAAGTTGTTTCTAGTAAGGATGGTACTTTCAAAGCCAACAATTTTGAGGTGGAGGTAAGAATTTACATTGATGAGGATGAGGAGGAGTTTGTCGAACCCACCCGAGTGGTCCCACTTTTTGGCCAACTTTGACCCAAAGATCAACATTCTGAGAAAAAACATCACTTTCGAACAACTGTTGCCGCAAAACTACTAGGAATTTGAAGATGCTGTAAACTAGAGTCTTTTATAATTTTATTTCTAGTTTCTAAATATATTTAAAAAAAAATTAAAATTCATGTAAATTAATTTTTCCTTCTCCTTTAAAAAGTGGTTTGTGTGAAAAAATTGTGTTGTTAAGAAGTGACTGTCACTTGGATTAGCATAAAAAAATTTTAAATCTGATAACGATGTACTTATTTCAAGATTATATTTATAACTTAAATATCTAAAGGATGCATATGGTTTCATTCATTTTGGGTCAATATTTCATAGTTTATTAAGTTCTAAAGTGACACTAATTGTAATTTAAACATAAGGTCACTTGGATCACTCTATCTTGATCTGTATATATCAAAATTCATTTTTCTATTTTTTTATAGAAAGGTGAAACACATACTCTTTTTGTACATATTTTTCATAATTTTTTTTTTTTGTAATTTACTATTTTTCCCGAAGCCTTGAAGAGGCAGGTTGTTGAATGACGAAAGAACCTATGGTTAGTCAAAGTAATATTTGAAAGTGACAATGAACTCAATATGTATTAAAATTATATTCCTTAGACATATTGTTCTGAATAGCATCATTTAACATCATGTGTTTCAAAAAAGCATCTTGTTTGGTCCTTGTCCCAGGCCTTGAAAGGCCATTTTTTGGAGTTTTCTTTTTTCTGAGGGAAAAATTTCAATATAGGGGTGTTCAAGCAAAGCACACCTTTGCGCGAAGGATTTTGAGGAGCTTTATAGAAAGAGTCTTTGCACGAAGACCCCCATGTGAAAAGTCTGGAGAGAAAGATCCCGCCAGAATTTTACCCAACCTACTTCGTGCGAAGTAGGCCGGTTAATTATGAATTTTTTTTTTCAATTTTGAATGGTATAAATGTAAAGTTTTTTCTTTCAATTTTTTACTGAATTGAAATAACTTAGTACAGTTTTTCTATTATTAATCATTTTTTATAAAGGCATTTTTTGGAGAAGGATTTCTATTGCTATTTTTTCAAAGGCATAATTTTGGAGATGATAAATATTAGATCAAAGTATTTTTTGAAGAAGAGAATTTTTATTGCCGATCTTTTGGAAGACATGTTTTGGGGGGAAGAAATGGGGAACGAGAAGGGAAGACAAAGTAAATCTTTTAGAAAAAGGTCACCTAGCACTGAAAAAAGAAATTGTGAAGCTACATTGGCATATTATCATAAAACTAAAGAAGGTGAATGACAAGCTCAAGTAGGAGGGTCAAGTCAAGTCGAAGAATTGCACATTGAAGAAGGGTCGGGATCACTCCCTATGGAAGCTCAAGAAATTGATGTTGGAGAAGGGTCAGGTTCATGTGCTCCTAGTAGTATGGATGAACTCATAAATTTATCTCAAACTGTAAAGAGAAATATTAATTTTAGAAACTTGCATCATTTACTTGCAATGGATGTGGAGAATTTGAAATCACTTGCTAATGTTCAACCATTAAGTCTTTCTAAGAAGAATTCAATGAATAGGATATCAAGAGAAATATAGGCTAAATTTGATAATTTTGAAATACTTGAACAAGCCCAATTTCTTTCAGTTGTAATTATAAACAAAAATTTTGAACGGGCATTAAAATTATTGGGTATAGACACAACATCAAAGAAGAGAAAACTTGTTGACATACAAAGTGATATGATTGAAAAATCTTAGGAAAGGTTTGAACCAGGTAGGGAAGCGATCTCCAACTAAAGATAAGACCTTTACAAGAAAATTTATGTTGACATCCATTGTAGGTACCACTATGCTCCGTAAAAGACAAATATCTTCAGTTTCATTTAAGATTGGTTTTAGTAGAAAAACAATATCACGATATGTTAATAGGAGAATGCTTTTGAATGATAGCACCTTGGCAGGTAATTGAGAAATCATGTGTAGAGCTCCTTGTTCTGATAGGATTGATGGAGGAATCAATAATTTGGTCACATTATTTTGGAATGATAATACACGTCCTTCATCAAACAGTAGAGATGTTATCAGACATAGAATTTCAGCTAATCAATATGAATATCATATGAAAAATTGGTTGGACACAACACAACATGAAATGTATGTGTCATTTTGTATTCAAATCCTAATATAAAGATTGGGAAAACATTGTTTGAAAGATTGAAGCAATATTATATTAGGACAAACAAAGTGTTTGAAACTTGTTGTTGTTATCATATTGAATTTGATCTCCACTATCAGGTTTTTCAAAAATTTGTAGAAGACACTTATGGTTTTGAAAGTGCTCCTCCTAGCAGACGAAGTGAGTTCATATCATCCATTTCATGTGACAAAAGAGATGATGTAGCTAGACAAATAAATTTCATAACAGGAATATGTCAAACATGTGCTTATTTGACTCTTTTTCCTTTGAAAAATGAAAACATTGATGTAAAAAAGATAGTAGATTGCAAAACTTACAAATATGTAAAGAATGAAACAAATTGTGGGAAAGAATCTAAAAGGTTAGAACATGTTGAAGAGGAGATAAATGTTGTATTACTTATGGACAAATTTAAAAAATTGATTCCACCCTACATTCATCATGTTTTTTTTGCGAAGTGGCAAGCACAACAATTCCAAACACTGAGAGACAATTTCCCACTTGGAACTATTGTATGAGTTGTTGATTAGTTACATGTATTAACTTGTTATTTTTTATGATATATGTTAGATTACTAATGACATATTTTAGATTACTTATGTATGCTTTGATTGTCCATACTTATAAGTTAGAATATTTAAATTGTGTAGTCAAATCATATCATCTAATCAAATCAAATGAAACCATCTACTCAAATAATCTAATCAAATAATATCATCTAATCAAATGAAACCATTTAATCAAATCATATCATCTAATCAAATGAAACCATATAATCAAATCATATCATCTAATCAAATGAAACCATCTAATCAAATCATATCATCTAATCAAATAAAACTATCTAATCAAATGAAACCATCTAATAAAATGAAACTAGATCTATAAATCTATATAATGTAAAATTATAAATCATCTATGTCTAGAGGTTTGGATAGCATATAAATATATGTCTCGAATCATAAACTGAAAATATCAAACATATAATAATGACATATATAATTATTCTCAAATCAAAGATCTATGCAACATGTCCTAAACTAGGGAGTCATCTAGGTGCATGCGAACAAAGAAACCCTCTAACTGACTGCCACAAGCATCCTCTGGTTGTGAAGAAGCAACTGATCCCTGCGAATATAAATGCATGTATATAATAATAATGTAAAATACTTGAAACATTATAAATACATGTTTAAACTTACATATATTTAAAAATTACATGACCACTATCAGGTGTCACATCTGTTGAATCTCTCATATGAAGATGCTCCAACCAAAGACTAGTGGTAATATGCTCTGCCCAAGTGTCACGAGCATCCTATGGCTGTGAAGAAACAATTGACCCCTGCAAATTTAGTAAAATAGTTGGTTATATATATGTGCATAATATATATTATGTAAGGTACTTGAAATATATAAATACATGTTACAAGTGTACACATGCATGCTTAAACCTAAATATATTTAAAACTTACCTGACCACTAGTAGGTCTCACGTGTACTAAATCTCTCATATGAAGATGCTCCAAGCCCACTCTAGAGGTAATCTGCTCTGCTAATTGTGCCTGCAAAATATTGTACATTGAACAAACATCATAACACACATCTATAATTAATTTTTCACTAAAACTCTTGGAAAGGAGAAAAGATAACTTTATATACCTGGGTCTCAGGACTAAGAGGATCATCAACACACTGCACCATCATATCATCAATAGAAAATATATCACCCACACAACCTCGAGTCCTGATCATCTCTAGTAATGAAGAGTGTAGGGGTGTGTGTAGCTAGGAGGGGAGTGTTGTAGAGCCTAAACCACCAAGATGCAATAACAAATCTATAAATGATCCAAAATTAGTGCTAGTGTCCACTTGACTCAACCCGCACAACTGCTCATCAAATGTGTCTAGGCCCTCAACTATGATGTGTACATCTCCAACCCATATACTTGGCTCTGTAGCTGTAGACTGATCTATGGGTGCAAAGCACTCTATAGAGTGTTGTGAACTATGTTGTTCCTGAATATATTATTTTTCCTGTGTCAGTGGAGCTACAGGACCTCGTGCAAGTATGATGACATCTCTAACTGAGGGATCCCCTGTAAGTCTACAATATAAGAATATGACTGCAAGAGATCTTCTAAAAAGTAAAGCACCACATCCAAATGACTATTATCTCTAGAAAGTGCTTGTGTCTCTCTAGGTGGAGGAAGACCTGCAATTCTATATGCCTCATCATTGAACCCTGTAGAAGTACTAGATGAAGCCTCAAAAGATGATCTAGCTTGACTCGGTCTACTCAAAATATATCTTCCCACTATATATGAAGTGATGGAGGTAGCTGTAGAAGCAATCTCCCCTATCCTATCCACTACTCCCCTCTGGGAAGCAATGACCACTCTATCTGCAGTAGCAACCATCACCAGTGCCACTGTCAGAGTCCTTTGCCCAACTATCTCTCTACAAGTACGTACAAGTCAATCAACCAGGCTATGATACTGATCAGAGTTGGAAACTCTACTGCACCCCTAACCGTCATATCTGAGAAGAACTAAATAGTTGAACTTGAGTCCCAAATAGAACTCAGCATACAACTGTTGTGCAAAATATAATGGAATCTGGTCATTATTAGGATAAAGACCATGTGCTACAAGAAAATGAGGGTATATCATTCGTGAAATCTAAGAAATCTTACACCATATAACCTAATATGCGTTCACCTTGGGCTTCCCCTTATAAAATGGGAAAACCTCTTATTTGATGATTTCCTTGGGGACACGGCTCTGGACCATCTCCAAGGAAACATCACCTGATACCTCAGCTCTCAACTTCTGAAAAATAGTATCAACAACCTGTGGTGTGAAGGAAGAGTGGGATCTCAATCTAATAGTCATATCCTCCAAACTCCTCAATATAATGGTGCAAATACCTCTATATATATGCCACCTAGCTTAGATGTACAGATGGACTCTCTAAGTCGATCCATCTCTACCTAAGCAGTCTGAAAAATAGTTGCTAGGTCAAGAGTGTGAGGTGCATCCTGAGATGGTATAGCTTGGGCTAGTACATCCTAAGTGGCCATCTAGATGTAATGTACATAAAAGCTAAGTGTTAAAAATTAAGTACTTGATAACATGTTATAATTGTGTGTAAAATGGAAACAAATATCTGATTATATAAAATTATACATAAATTTACAATACTAGGTCAGGTATTTCATAATAATAGGTCCTATTACCCTAATTATGTCTTAAGGGGTCCTATTAAAGGTCTTAAGTGGTCCTATTCTAGGTCTTAAGGGTCCTAAGGGTTCTTAAAGAGTTTTATGTCACAATAGGGGTCCTAAAGGGACCTAGGGTGTACTAATAGTCCTAAAGGGTCCTTAGATGTACTAATTGGCATTAATAGGTCCTATTAGGTCAAGTAAGTGGTCTTATTAGGTTTTAAGGGTCATAGGATGTACTAATTAATTTTAATCGGTCATACTAGTCCTACTAGGTCTTAAGTCGAATCTCATTAAGTCTTAAGGGGTCCTATTTGGTCTTAAGTGGTCTTATTCTAGGTATTAAGGATCCTAAGGGTTCTTAAAGAGTTTTATGTCACAATAGGGGTCCTAAAGGGACCCAAGGTGTAATAATAGTCCTAAAGGATCCTTGGATGTACACTAATTGGTATTAATAGGTCCTATTAGGTCAAGTAAGTGGTCTTATTAGGTCTTAAGGGTCACATGATGTACTAATTAGTTTTAATAGGTCATGTTAGTCCTACTAGGTCTTAAGTCTACTCTTATTAAGTCTTAATGGGTTCTATTAGGTCTTAAGTGGTCCTATTATAGGTCTTAAGGATCCTAAGGGTTCTTAAAGAGTTTAATGTCACAATAGGGGTCCTAAAGGGACCTAGGGTGTACTAATAGTCCTAAAGGGTCCTTAGATGTACACTAATTGGTATTAATAGGTCCTATTAGGTCAAGTAAGTGGTCTTATTAGGTCTTAAGGATTATAGGATGTACTAATTGGTTTTAATAGGTCATATTAGTCCTATTACGTCTTAAGTCCAGTCTTATTAGGTCTAAAGGGGTCCTATTAGGTCTTAAGTGGTCCTATTCTAGGTCTTAAGGATCCTAAGGGTTCTTAAAGTGTTTTATGTCACAATAGGTGTCTTAAAGGAACCTAGGGTGTAGTAATAGTCCTAAAGGGTCCTTGGAAGTACTAATTGGTAAATTAATAGGTCCTATTCAGTCTTAAGGGTCCTAGGTATTCTTAAAGAGTTCTAATAGGTCATCCTAGGTGTTTTAAAGGGTCCTAATTGGGTTCTTAAAGTGTTTTATGTCACAATATGGGTCCTAAATTGTCCTAAGGTGTACTACTTGGGTCCTCTAAGTGTCTTAAAGTGTACTAGGTTGTACTAGGGCTCGGTCCTCCTAGGATAATATTTTAACATCTAACTCTACATGAATAACATATATACATGTAACTCTAAAACATATATGTACATAATTTATAGAGAGAGAAAGAGATTCCTAATAAATTTACTAACTTTAAAAGAAATTTAAAAACAAATATTTTTAATAAATTTTATAAGATCTTAATGTTTTCTAACATTTCTACTATGGTTTCTAATGTTTTGTAAATATTTTCTTACATTTGCTAACATTCCACTATGCTTTTCTATCATTTTCTAACATACTAAGTTATAATTTTATAACATTTGCTAACATTCTAATCTCGGTTTTCTAATATTTTCTAATGTATATTGTTAGCATTTTTCCCTGACCTTGTCAAAGAAAAGACTAATTAACGAGGACCAAACAATCCTCCTACACTTCGAGCTCAAAAGCTCAGGTGGGAGTACCTATTGGATTCACTTCTTTCAATGAATCATGAGATGGATTCTTGCCCATTGCACTAAATCTAACAATCATTTACATCTCTTTAAACAAAAAAGTAAATTGAATTGATTTTATGGATTGATGACGAAAACTGCATAAAGAAGCAAAGACTAGTGCCTTGTCTATTGGGCAACAGAGTCATATAAATATACATTCATAGAAAACCCTCTAAATCCAAACATACAGGACCCAAATGAAATGCCTTACATTTCACTCTTTTCAGTCCAACACTTGGACATCAGATTCATATCCAACCTTGAAACCTCTAAACTTGTCTATAAGTTTTACTCTTTCCTTAAAAGAAACTAAAACACAAATTCATAGTTACCTTATAACTGTTGCATTAAAATGCCTTAAAAATTTATGCACAAAGACTTAGGATCAAACACAAAGACATCAGACAAATATTGCAAAGGGATTCCATTTGCTTTTCATTAAAAACTTCTGATTCAATACATTTACACAACAAAGAACTCAAAACCAGACAGACAAAATAAGAAAGCTGCCTTGTAGCATTAATTTCACCATCCCTGTACAATTGAGAAGAATCTTAGATATAGAGGAATTGGAAAAACAAATTCAGTCACCGACACCTGTCCTTCTTCTCCTAGAAAATATCTGCAACTGCTTCTTTTTGTAACTTCCAAAATCTGATTTGATCTGGACTGAAAAGGCTCACAAAATCAAAATCCTCATTCTGAGACCTTTCTGGTGATATATGATACTTGATATTTTGGATAAAAATCTCACCTAAAATCATTTATCAAAGCTCTTCTCCTGTGCACATTTTTGAATAATTTGAAATATTTGAATGCATCTTCAATAGTTAAACTATTGAACTGAGATAATATTTCATTTTAACATCTATATTTTATTCTTTTCTCTCACACTACACCAGATTCAGACACTTGTCACATGCTGATTGGCTCTGGAAATCCACCTGTAATCCTTAACTCACTCCATTTTTACCTCTACGAGTGCGTGACTAGGTCATTATCACTCAGTCACAACACTTTTTCACTTCAATGCAAACTCTACGGGAGTGCGCGATGAGCTAAGTCACCCACTCGCATGACTTTTTCATCACCTTGGAAAACATGCGTGACTGGGTGACTGGGAATATTTGGGTGTGTGAATGAGTGATTGGAAGCTGCGCGACTGCATGATGAGCTCGGCCACTCACTCGCGAGTTGTTTTGATCATATCTATTTTCATGCGTGACAGGCCGATTTTTGGGCCCGTGACTGCATGACTGGATCGGTTGCGAGTTGGTGCATCATTCCAGGCAGCTCTTTGAACCAGTGTGATGAGCTCAGTCGTGCAGTCGCGAGCCATTTCTGCAATCGCCTTCCTCCTCCATGATTTTGCGATGAGCCACCACGTGTTGCCATGTCATCACCTCCATCTGGCGCCATTTCTCTACAAAATTTGGGTGTCGACTGACTGGGTATGCTTCCATAGGTGCCTTCTGAGCTCGCATGTGTAGAGCCTCCTCTTTGTTCTTCAAACTACATTGTGATTCCTTTATAATTTAAATATTACATGGTTTCATTTTTGGATCAATGTGGGTTTAATCCCTTTCAATGTTTTTAAAGCTTTCATGTATTTTCCTTCAAAATTAGGGACCCACCATGCGCAGCGACTCATCCAACCAAGGCCCCACCAAGGAGCGTCTTGGATTTCTATTCACAACGAATAGTGAGTAATTTTGTGCTTAAACACCTCTGAAGTTCAAAACCTAGCGCGTGTGGGACAAGCACTTTATAAGTTTTAAGTTTCCATTGTTTTTGTGCACAGCCTTCTCAGTTTATAAACTGCACTGACTTGGCATATCCCTCCTCATTCCATAGCGCAGGGTCTCCATTTTGTTTAGCGCAGACATTTGAAACATCTGCAGACTCTTTTCTTACTACTTCATGCTTTGCGTGGGGTTTTCTGCAAATCTTTTAATGTTTAATAATGCGCTGACTTTTGAATTTAATGCACAGCTTCAAACACTCCCAATGGCCCCAGCGCAGCCCCAGTGCAACCTTACCATCTCTCTACCAAAACAAATTTGTGTATGCCAATCGCAAAATTTTTTTAAAAATATGTTTTAATAAAATTAATACTCATCCTTGCGCGAGCTCTGTCCAAACCAAACACGCACTGGTCTCTTCCCTAAAAATCTACGTAAGTCTCCAAATGCTTTACACCTATCAACGGTGTTTGCATGAAGTTTGTATTCAAACTTTGGTTTTTCTATCCACTTAACTTTGGCATACGCTGGGCCCCGCATATTTCCTATGCAATCCTTCTTTCATTTTCCATTACTTACACAACACCTCTTCTTTCAAATTGCGCAAACTTCACCCAATGTCCAGCACAATTTCATTTGCAAATTAATTGATTATTTTTTAAAACACTATCTTTTGCCACAAACTTGCGTGATTTCCTGGAAATTATATTGGCTAGATTGTTTTAGAATGTTCTCTACTTTTTTCTTTCACAAGTCTCCATTCCTATTCCCATGCTGGCCATTTGGTTTTTGTTTTAAAACTTTTAAAAGTTATTTCCACATATGTCTGCGCAAGTCTTCTACTTAGGCTCTGGTGGAATCTAGAATAGGCTTGAAGACTGGGCTTTATATTCCAACCCAATGAAAATTAATATCCTAAACATTGCACATAGTATGATGGATTTACTCCTGTTTAAAGATTCTCCTGGAAATAGTGTTAGCTTGCTAATTTAAAACCTTTGTAATCTTCTAAAACCATAGCCTCTTCTAGTCATCTGAACAAGGTCCCCCACCAATCCTTTCGAAGGAAAATTTTAGTTCAGACAACATTACAATATGGCGTAGGCATCCATGAATTTGTTTTGAAAATTTCTACTTTAATGCCCATATGCTTTTAGTAACTTTTGAATTCTATACTTCGCACTGTTCCCCTTTATCTTTCATCAGAAAACTCAAATGCCTGAGACATTCCTTCATATTCTTCAACGCATCAAAATATAGCATACTATGGTCGTGGATCATAGGACATTGAATTAATGATCATTTCAAACAACCATAACATTTATGGAAACTGACCACACTAATGGTAACTGGCCTTTGGAACTGGTCTCAAAAACTAACCAAGAAGTATCCCATAATCCTACAAACGTAAACCCACACCCTTTTTTGATATGTGAAAACACATGCCAAATAGATTTTCTGGATCCAATTCTACATGCCTGGAGTAATTGATCAAAAGATAGCAATTCTGAAAACTGCATAAGTCCAAATACAAAAATAGCATAAATCTCAACTGGATCGGCCTTTGCAAGCAATATAAAAACTTGCCTTGAGGCCCAAGCCCGATCCCTGTAATACACTTTCACATACATAATATAGGGAAATGATCCTCATTCTGAAGCAATCTTCTGACAAAAAATTACCAACCTCTGAAGAAGGCAATTCAGTAAAGTGCAATTCTTAAAACACTGTTAATCTACACAAAACATCTTTTCTTTTTATTTTGAAAAATCAACCAACAAAACCCTCATGATTTGAAACCTCGGTAATAGATTTAGTTTCATACAGGGATCATGAAACTATCACTGCCTTTCTTTGATGGTCCACAAATCAAACGACATTAATACACAAACTCAGTTTCTAAAACACTTTCTAAACCAAAACACAACAAATATGTAGAAGTTGGGTTTGGAATCGGCAAGAAGAAAAGTAATCAATCGGATTGGTAGAAGTCTGCAAATCTCTAGGTAGGTACAAATCCATGCTTACAATGTGAGGGACAACTCAATTATCCAAGGAATTCTTCCAGATACATATTTGCAAGACCTCAAACTAAGCTACTTCAAAATTTTGCATTTGACCATTTGGCAAATTGATAGAAAATGCAAAGGGAATGGGCTTAGGAAAGTATGCAAATGGATTTCTCATTTACCCAGATTGCACACGTTGGTAGTAAAAAATGACTACAACACACCCAAAAAAATAGATCACTCGGAAGATAAATATGGTGTTTTTTATTCAACCCCAAAGTAGGTCTCCAAAATTTCTGCACTCACAGACCCTGGTAAAACAATGAAAGTTACAAATGAAATGGCCTTGGGAAAAGGGTCAAACAGATTCATCAGGATCAATAAACAGATAGGGTCAAACAAAAAATTATTTGTGACATAGGGAAAACATTATTTCTCTTCACCAATCATAGGAGATAAACTGTAAGGTCTCAAACTAGGCTATTTTAATTTTGCACTTCCACATTCAGAAAAAATGAATAAAAATGCAAACAAAATGACTTTGGAAAACCTATCATCCGACTCCTCAAAGATCTGAAAATTTGCATAGATGTTCACTTTTATTCCCACAACACCTTGGACTAATGCTTATGTCATGGGTCTTAATCTGGTCAAAGATACACGGCTGTAAAGTGAGTCACCTAGTGAGAATTGGAAACATGCACAAATGGAGATTTGGGTAAATGCCTCAAAATGGCTATATTCAAAACATGTCAAAACTCAAATATCAGAGCTAGAACCTATTACATTTTATAAATGATAAGTGGGGAACATGTCTCCCAAGTGGTTTTTCACAAAAAACATCAGGCTTCTTTTTGCAAGTGTTCAAAGTGAGCATTCTCTGCAACCTTTTAGGAAAATTCTTACTTAGTAACTCCAAATTTCTCCAAAATTTGAGAGTACTAAGAGTGGCTCTATCTGAGGATGCATTCCCCATGTGGACATGTAGAGGATCCAAAAGCTCTTGGTACAGCAGACCATTCAAGAACAAATCTGATTTTCCACTTATCTCTTCTCTTTAAAACATTACTTATATCTCTTCTCTATTCCCTTCACTCTCTTCTCAAACTGGGAAGTTTTATTGGAAACCAAAAACCACACACAACTAAAAATAAAGAAACTATACAATGTATACATTGTTTACAAAAACCTCAAGCCCTTTCAAAACTGAAACCAACACTTGCCTCTATAAAAAATCTGGTTCTCTTCTTGGCATACAAATATCAAACTGAAAATGCATTTGTACAGTTGTTGCTCAAACTCAAAAGGAATCATAAAAATGAAGAATACCTTATTTGCAATTCCTTTCATGCCTTTATAAATTCTTCCATTGGAGTCATTGTAATCAAAAGAATGAAACTCATGTGATTCTTCACATCAGCAAATGTCAGAAAATATGAACCATGACAATAAGGAAATGCATCATCATAAGAAGCATCAAACCCCATTTGCATTACCCCCTCATTAGCCGGCTGATCCATAAATAAAGTAAATGACTCATACTCACATAAGACCTGAACACCAAAATCTGGAAAACCTTCACAATGGAAAGACATATCAGCATGTTCTTCAAAACATAAATTGGAAACCTCCTCCACTTTCAAATTACCCACATTGTCATAAGAAGCCAGTTGATCAAAATCATAGCCCTATTCATTACATGGAAAACTGGAGTCATCAAATGCAAATTCAGACTAACAATCACTTTTAGCCTAGGAAGAGACACAATCTGATTTCTTACTACATATTGACAGATTTTCAACATCAAAATCAGAATAGATCAAATCTGAAAACTGAATGCATTCCTCAAACACCGGATTTACAACACCGTGTTTTTCTCCCATATGAACATGGTAACAAAGGGATGGATGATCCGTATCAATGTCCTCATCAAATGCATCATTAATAAAAACTTTGAAGACATTATTATCCCTACTGTCATAATCAGTGTCATAATCACTTTCAGCATATGACTCAAAATCAGAGATATCATTATAAGTAGATTCAACACCTCTGTCAATAGGCAAAGAAGTGGATAAAAAATTTAGACTACCTTCTTCAACCCGAGGAGATGGGGAAAGACACCAATCATCCTCAATTTTCTCATCATGTGTAGGATTTTAATTACACAAACAATTCATATCCTGAAGCAGATTATTATTAAATGAAGGGATTTCAAAAACACACTCATCTAGCACTTTACCCTTTGACTGAAAAGACCCAACTAACTAATCTTCATTCTGATTTTTATTCATAATATCATGATAAACTTGCTAGATAGTATCATATTCCATCTCATAAGGAAGACCCTCATTTACTATCCCTCTTTCTTTAAGTTTTGATACCAAATCTATTTCAAAGCTGTTAATACTAAACTCATTTATATCATGTGGATGCAAAAGATTATTTTTAGAATTGGTGAAGATACTCTTACCTTCACATGCTGAGTTGCATTCATTTCAAAAAATGTTCTTATCTTCCATGCTACATTATTCTCACATAATAACAACGAATCAACATTTCACAACTTATCTCTTTCTTGTGAAACATAAGTTTCAACATCCTCTTGATCCTCATAAGAGTGTAAAACACATACATCCTCTTCAACATTCAAAACATTGTTAGTATCATTGCATCTAGGATAAAAATGAGATGGTATTTCTAAGATAACTTTGTAAGGCAAAGATTCATTGAGCAAGTCAGCATTATAAGTATTTGAAATATCATTCATTGCTACCATTTCTTGGACACATGTATTGTTGTCATCATTATAAGTTTCTTCCGTATGCAACAAAGGATTACTAACCATACATCTATTCAAACCTGAATTCAAGAATTGATTAGAAACCAAATCAGAGGTATCAATACACCTACTTGGAGATACAAAAATTTCACAATACTCTTTTCCATTTTCAAATGTATTTTTCTGGAAAATCCCTCTAGAGAAATGGTTCTTTGTCAATCTGTATTTGGCATTGGCCTCAATCTCTATTGTTGTCCTAAAATCCTGATGCAAATTCTTAGGTCCCTTGTCTCTCAACCTATAATTCATCTTCTTTCCAAATGCATCAAAGTAAACTATAACACACATATCATCTTAAGGTCTACATTTTTCAGGTATTTCATGTAAAGCTCTTGCAAATCTGATATTAAAATTAGGAACTAGTTTATCTTCTTTAATCTTAAGATTCAACCAATTATTAAATACATCACTCAAATTCATTCTCTCACTAAATTGTTCCATAAAGGCAACATGTAATTCATCACAAGAAGAAATTGAACGAGCTGGTAAAAAAGAAACCTAATCCCTAGCATTATCTTTCAGAGTTTGGAAAAACAACTTCATGATGCTATCTTCACATTCAATGTCAAAATCCTCAATCAAGTCCATGAACCTTTTACAGTGCTTTTCAGCATTCTCATCTCTCTCACCCCTAAATCTAGGCAATGTTTCTCATATTTCGGGTGGAAAAGCATTTGGGTAACCATGAATAACTTCAAAATTTAGAGCTGGATATAATTTATTACTGAAACCCCTCCTTAAAATACAGGGTTGTGGCTGACTGGAATTCATGGCTTCACTTGGATTACCAACTTCTCTCCCAAATGAGCATGAAATCAAAATATAAAGATACTTCTCAAGAGTATACATAATATATTCAACAACTGAGAAGAATCTCAACTTATCACCATTATTTCCTTTTCTTAGTGCTACTTCAATTCATAAGAAACTTTTCTTTCACATGAAAATAAAAGGATTACCTGAAAGGAATTGCAACTACTATTCTTATTTCTTTGACTAGAAATCTGGAAGATCTAGAGCCTTCTTGATAGCTCCATCAGGTTCTTTTAAACATAGAGGCACCACCTCCTTGCAGAGGAAAGTTTTCAAATAGAAAAAACCATTGGACATAAAGAATTTATTTTTGGGTTCTTTCCAATCAGCAAAGCCGCACAAATATTTCTTATAATTACTACAAATAAAAACACTTCCAAGATATCCTTATACAGATCTGAAATAAACTTCAGATTCCATCACTTGACTCTTTCTTTCAACCAGATTCTGGGGTTAACACAGCAAATAGAGGAAATAAATCTCCTATTTCACTGACCATTTTACTGAAACTTTACTTAACTCCCCAGTAGAGTCGCCATTATATTAATGTGACTTGGATGGGCTGACTTGAAACAGGATTGAAAGATTTGGAAATTTCAAAAACCAGATATTCTACGAAATTTCCAAGATTATTGCATCTCTTATTCCCAAGCAGAGTCGCCATTATGTTAATACTTTTCCTTGACCTTGTCAAAGAAAAAGGCTAATTAATGAGATCCAAATAATCCTCCTACACTTTGAGCTCAAAGGCTTAGGTGGGTCTACCTATTGGATTCACTTCTTTCAGTGAATCATGAGATGGATTCCTGCCCATCGCACTAAATCTAACAATCATTTACAGCTCTTTAAACACAAAAGTAAATTGAATTGATTTTATGGATTGACGATGACAACTGCATAAAGAAGCAAAGACAAGTTCCTTGTCTATTGGGCAACAGAGTCATATAAATATACATTCACAAAAAACCCTCTAAATCCAAACATACAGGACCCAAATAAAATGCCTTACATTTCATTCTATTCAATCCAACACAAAGACATTAGATTCATATCCAACCTTGAAACCTCTGAACTTGTCTATAAGATTTACTCTTTCCTTGAAAGAAACTAAAACACAAATTCACGGTTACCATATAAATGCTGCATTAAAATGTTTTACAAATTTATGCACAAAGACTCATGATCAAACACAAAGACATCAAAAAAATACTGGAAAGGGATTCCATTTTCCTTTCATTAAAAACTTTTGATTCAATACATTTACACAATAAAGAACTCAAAACTAGACACACAAAATCAGAAATTTGCCTTGCAGCATTAATTTCACTATCCCTATACAATTGAGAAGGATTTGAGATATAGAGGAATTGAAAAAACAAATTTAGTCACCGACACCTGTCATTCTTCTCCCAGAAAATATCTACAACTGTTTCTTTCTATAACTGCCAAAATTTGATTTGATTTGGACTGAAAAGGCTCACAAAATTAGAATCCTCATTCTGAGACCTTTCCAGTGATATATGATACTTGATTGGATAAAAATCCACCCTGAAATCATTTGTCAAAGCTCTTTTTCCCGTGCACATTTTTGAATAATTTGAAATATTTGAATGCATCTTCAATAGTTAAACTATTGAATTGAGATAATATTTCATTTTAACATCTGTATTTTATTCTTTTCTCTCACATTGCACCAGATTCAAACACTTGTCACATGCTGATTAGCTCTAAAAATCCACCTGTAATCCTTAACTCGCTCCATTTTTACCTCTGTGAGTGTGTGACTAGGTCATTATCACTTAGTCGCCACACTTTTTCACTTCAATGCAAACTTTGCACGAGTGCATGACGAGCTGAATCACCCACTCGTATGAATTTTTCATCACCTCGGAAAGCATGCACAACTGCACAAATGGGCATATTTGGGTGTGCGACTGAGCGACTAGAAGCTACGCGACTGCACGATGAGCTCAGCCGCTCACTCGCGAGTCATTTTGATCGTCTTGATTTTCATGCGCGACTATGCGATGGGCCAATTTTTGGGTCCATGACTATGCGACTGGCTTGATTGTGAGCTCGTGCATCATTCTGGGTAGTTCGTCGAACCAGTGCGATGATCTCGGTCATACAATTGCGAACCATTTCCGTGATCGCCTTCCTCCTCTGCGAGTGTGCGACGAGTTGCCACGTGTCACCCTGTCATCACCTCCATCTGGTGCCTTTTCTCTACAAAATTTGGGCATCGACCGACTGAGCACGCTTCCTGAGGTGCCTTCTGAGCTCACTTGTGGAG
Source organism: Thuja plicata (assembly GCA_018584345.1). Lineage (NCBI taxonomy): Eukaryota > Viridiplantae > Streptophyta > Pinopsida > Cupressales > Cupressaceae > Thuja > Thuja plicata. The sequence continues at coordinate 1,258,953 of MU225966.1, read as the reverse complement.
AGCCTCCTCTTTGTTCTTCAAACTACCTTGTGAGACCTTTACAATTTAGACATTACATGGTTTCATTTTCAGATCAATGTGGGATTAATCGCTTTTGATTTTTTTAAAGTTTTCAAGCATTTTCCTTCAAAATTAGGGACCCACCACACCCAGCGACTCATCCAACTAAGGGCCTGCCAAGGAGCCTCTTGGCTTTCTATTCACAATGAAGAGTGAGTCTTTTCCTACTAAAACACCTCTGAAGTTCAAAACCCAGCGTATGTGGGACAAACAGTTCATAATTTTTAACTTTCCATTGTTTTTGTGCGCAGCCTTTTTAGTTTATAAACCCCTCCTCATTCCATAGCGCAAGGTCTCCATTTTGTTTAGCACAGACATTTGAAACATTCACAGACTCTTTTCTTACTACTTCATGCTTTGTGTGGGGTTTTTTGCAAATCTTTTAAAGTTTAACAATGCACTGACTTTTGAATTGAATGCACAACTTCAAACACTCCCAATGGCCCCAACGCAGCCTTACCATCTCTCTACCAAAACATATCTGTGTATGCCAATCCAAGAAATTTGTAGTAATATGTTTTAATAACATTAATACTCATCCTTGCGTGAGCTCTATCCAAACCAAACACCCGCTGGTCTCTTCCCTGAAAATCTGCGTAAGTCTCCAAATGCTTTACACATGTCAACGGTGTTTGCATGAAGTTTGTTTTCAAACTTTGGTTTTACTATCCACTTAACTTTGGCATACGCTGGGCCCCACATATTTCCTGCTCAATCCTCCTTTCATTTTCCTTTACTTATGCAACACCTCTTCTTTCAAATTGCACAGACTTCACCCAATGTCCAGCATAATATCATTTGTAAATTAATTGATTATTTTTTAAAACACTATCTTTTGCCACAAACTTGCGCAGATTTCCTTCCAATTATATTGGCTATATTTTTTTAGAATGTTCTCTACTTTTTTCTTGCACAAGTCTCCATTCCTATTCCCACACTAGCCATTTGGTTTTTGTTTTAAAAATTTTGAAAGTTATCTCCACATATGTCTGCGCAAATCTTTTGCTTAGGCTCTGGTGGAATCCAGCATAGGCTTGAAGACTAGGCTTTATATGCCAACACAATGAAAACTTATATCCCAAACATTGCATATAATATGATGGATTTACTCCTGTTTAATGATTCTCCTGGCAATAGCATTAGCTTGCTATTTTAAAACCTTTGTAATCTTCTAAAACCATAGCCTCTTCCAGTCATCTGAACAAGGTCCCCCACCAATCCTTTCAAAGGAAAATTTTAGTGCAGACAACATTACAATATGGCGTAGGCATCCATGAATTTGTTTTTAAAATTTCTACTTTAATGCCCATATTCTTTTAATAACTTTTGAATTCTATACTTCGCACTGTTCCCCTTTATCTTTAATCAAAAAACTCAAATGCCTGAGACATTCCTTCATCTTCTTCAATGCATTGAAATATAGCATACTGTGGTCATGGATCATAGGAAATTGCATTAATGATATTTTCAAACAACCATAACATTTCTGCAAACTGACCACACTAATGGCAACTGGCCTTTGGAACTGGTCTCAAAAACTGACCAAGAAGCATCCCATAATCATACAAATGTCAACCCACACCCTTTTTCGATATGTGAAAACACATGCCAAAGGGATTTGTTGGATCCAACTACATGCCTGGAATAAGTGATCAAAAGATAGGAATTCTGAAAACTACATAAGTGTAAATGCCAAAACAACATAAATCTCAACCAGATCAGCCTTTGCAAACAATGTAAAAACTTTCCTTGAGGCCCAAGCCCGATCCCGGTAATACACTTTCACATATAGAGTATAGGGAAACGATCCTCATTCTGAAACAATCATCTGACAAAAATTTACCAACATTTGAAGAAGGCAATTCAGTAAAGTGCAATTCTGAAAAACACTGTTAATCTGCATAAAACCTCTTTTCTTTTTATTTTGAAAACTCAACCAACAAAACCCTCATGATCTAAAACCTCGGTACAATAGATTTAGTTTCATACAAGGATCATTAAACTATCACTAACTTTCTTTGATGGTCCACAGATCAAATGACATTAATACACAAAGTCAGTTTCGAAAACACTTTCTGAACCAAAACACAACAGATATGCAAAAGTTGGGTTTGGAATCGGCAAAGAAAAGTGATCAATCGGATTGGTAGAAGTCTGCAAATCTCCAGGTAGGTACAAATCCATGCTTACAATAGGAGGGAAAACCCAATTATCCAAGGCATTCATCCGGATACACATTTGCAAGACCTCAAAGTAAGCTACTTCATAATTCTGCATTTGACCATTTTGCAAATTGATAGAAAATGCAAACGGAATGGGCTTAGCAAAGTATGCAAATAGATTTTTCATTGACCCAGATTGCACACGTTGGTAGTAAAATATGACTGCAACACACCCAAACAAATAGATCACTCCAAAGATAAACATGGTGTTTTTTATTCAACCCCAAAGTAGGTCTCCAAAATTTCTGCACTCACAGTCCCTGTTAGAACAATGAAAGTTACAAATGGAATGACCTTGGGAAAAGGGTCAAACAAATTCATCAAGATCAATAAATGGATAGGGTCAAAGAAAAACTTTTCTACAACATAGGGAAAACATTATTTTCTCTTCACCAATCATAGGGGACAAACTGTAAAGTCTCAAACTAGGCTATTTTAATTTTGCACTTCCACATTCAGAAAAACTGAATAAAAATGCAAACAAAATGAATTTGGAAAACCTATCATCTGAATCCTCAGAGATTTACAAATTTTCATAGAGGTTTAATTTTATACCCACAACACCTTGGACTAATGCTTATGTCATGGGTCTTAATCTATTCAAAGATACACACTTGCAAAGGGATTCATCTAGTGAGAATTGGAAACATGCACAAATGCAGATTTGGGTAAATGCCTCAAAATGGCTATCTTCAAAACATGTCAAAACTCAAATCTGAGATTTGGAACCTATTCCATTTTCTAAATGATAAGTGGGGAACATGTCTCCCAAGTGGTTTTTCACAAAAAACATCAGGCCTCTTTTTGCAAGTGTTCAAAGTGAGCCTTCTCCGCAACCTTTTAGGGAAATTCTTACTTAGTAACTCCAAATTTCTCAAAGATTTGAGAGTACTAACATATAGGAAGTTACAATTTTCAAATATTTTCTAATGCATACAAGGTTACAATTTTCTAATATTTTCTAATGTATACTAAGTTACAATTTTCTAATATTTTCTAATGTATACTAAGTTACAATTCTCTAAAATTTTCTAATGTATACTAAGTTACAATTTTCTAACATCTGCTAACATATTCTAACATTTATACTATGGTTTTTTAATGTTTTCTAACATTTTCTAATATTCTACTATGACTTTGGACAATCATCTATTTTTCACTACCTACTCTTTCCCAACATACTTGGAATACATTTAAAAGGACCGGTTTCATTTGTCGTACGATATCATGGCGTCTGTTTGAGCCATTTGTGTGGGTTGGGTTCTCATAACTTTTTTACCACATGCAAGTTGGGGATTTCCATGTTTATGTATGTATTGGCAATGAAGGAGGGTTTTCTTATCTATTTCTTTCCCTCCTGAGCCTTTGAAACAGATTTATATATATATAAAATTTATAATGGCTCAGCCATTTTTGCCCAAAAAAAAACAAAACATTCTACTATGATTTTCTAACAATACTACTGCAATTGTCTAACATATTCTAACATTTTACTATGATTTTCTAACATACTAGTATAATTTTTTGACATATTCTAAAATTCAACTATGATTTTCTAACATTTCTACCAACCAAACATTATTTAAAACAAATAATTAACTAAAATAAATATAAAACATATAATTTACAATAAAAAATTAGAAAAATGCATCTACTTGATACTACTAACAATCAGAAGAGGTCAAAAAAGCTCAGAAGGTGCTGATGTCATACTAGACGTCACTGGTTTTCTCTAAGCCCTGGGTCCACAAAATCTGCAATAGTCAATGGTGAAAATGAAATGGGTAGTCATAAATTTATAAAAAAAATCTGGCGAATAATGGCTTCGCGCGAAGGGGGACTTCACACAAAGTACCCTATGTAGGGTACTTCACGCGAAGACCCCACTTCATGTGAAGTACATGAGGTACTTCGTGTGAAGCCTATTAACCCCTTTGGACAAAGAGGGTACTTTGCACGAAGGCATCAAAACTGAAATTTTGTTTGGAAGACCAGACTCCTTCGTCCCGAAAAGTGGGACACACTATTGTGATTTCACTCACTGCCTCAATAATGAGGAAGAATATTGGTACTAATATGATGACTAGAGACACCAGTAAGGGTGATCCTACAAACATGGCTACCCCTTCCACCATTTAAACTAGAGCTAGAAAATCCCTTCTTTCTGATGCTGGTGGTGTCAAGAAGGTTGAGGATAAGGGTATGGTGTTAGTGTTGGCTGACTATGAGAGCTCTGTTGACCATGATGTTCATATTTCACCTTTAGAGCATGAGGATTTTGAGTTGTCTAGTCAACCTCCTTATAAGAAAGATAAGTGTACGACTTCCTCTATTAAGTTGTGGTATGAAGATTTTGAGGAAAAACTAAAAGTTACTATGGGTGTCCTGTAGACCACAAATGACGCTCCCCTATGCTCTTTCAGGGTTATGAGATTGACTTTTCATGAAATTAAAAGTTTGAATCTGAAATATCGTGCCCTTTCTATAAAGTTTGAGGAATCACAACAAAAACCTAGGGTTAATGAAGCCTGGTAGAGTACTAGTTCAGATCTCTCTTCTTATACACTATGGACTTATGATGAAAAGAAACTTTTGATAGATAATGTGGAAGCTGAAGGGAAATCTAGGAAGATATTTGGTGAGAAGCTGGAGGACCTTACTCAACGGTTTGATAAAATTGATGACACTCTCAAGAAGATCATGGAACAAAGTTTTAAAATTATGAATTCTTCTGAGGAGAATATGAGAGCCTTAGTTGCAAAACTGAAGACTTACTATCTTGAGAAGGCGATTATCAACCTTGAACATGATAAAGAGGTGTTGGCTGGTGATACTGAAGGTCCGAGGAAGCATATCAGAGCCAACATTAAGAAAAAGTAATCTCCCTAACTCTGGATATCTAGGAGCTCAAGAATGTGGCTTAGAGAATGAGCCATGTGGAGGTAGAGGTAGGTGTGACCTTGAAAAACCTTGGTTAATCCTATTTCTCTTTTGTTTGTTGTTCCTTAAGTTTGTTGGCTTTGTGCTAGCTTTTTGTTGCGTTTGGACTAGTGTTGGCCTTTTGGTCTCTCTTTTGTTTTGAATCTTCTCTAGTTGGCCCAATGTTTGTTAGGGGACTTTAATGCTAAATCTTATGTTATAACTTTCTAAAGGGTTTCAGGTCCCTTCAAAACTTGTTTTTGCATTAATAAAAAATATACATATTCAAAAAATCTAGCAGGCAAAATAACATTATAAAAATATAAACATTCATCTTTATCGTCAATCCAATTAATCAAATTACTATTATTAACCATTCATAGCATTATATGCTACATCCTAGATATCTTTAGGTCATGATATGATGTCCTCCACAACTTTCTTGACCATGATCCAATTCAAAATCCAAAAGTGATTTGTAAATAGTAAAACTAAGACAATTACCTTGGCGAAGTCATTATGTACCATTTAACCATTGAAAGAAACAATATTGTAGATTCCTATGCATAGAAATCATAAAAGTCCTTAGGAAGAATAGCTGCTTTAGCAATTTTCACCGTTTCATTTATTACCATAGGATTGTATTTAATTGATTTTCGTTTTCATATAGATTATATCATTTTCTTCAATTGGTATAGTAGCATCTAGAAATTATTCGATTGGTAACCCTGAAATTCTTCAATAGATAACTCACAAATTCTTCAATAGATATAACTCGCAAAGTCAACAACGGAAAACTCCATTGATTAGATATAACCTGCAAAGTCCTCAACCAAAAACTCCAATAAACAAAACTCAAGGTCATTCATTTATATCCGTTAAATCATGCAAGAATCGGTAAATTCAATGTATAACCGCATTGGTCAAGGTCGTTTATATATACCAATTAAACACACAATGGTCTGTGTAATATACGCAGAAGGATAGCCGCCATTGACTAGACCCCGAGGCCAGCCACGGTTACCCTACTTCCTATTGTATTCTCAAGGTCATTCAATTACACCCGTTAATCACGCCAGAATCGGTAAATTAAATGTATAACTGCATTGGTCAAGGTCATTTATATATACCAATTAAACACACAATGGTCCGTGTAATATACGCAGAAGGATAGCCGCCATTGACTAGACCCTGGGGCCAGCCAAGGTTACTCTACTTCCTATTAGATTCTATAAATGCCCACTTCCAATGTTTAATACTCACAAACTGCAGCTCGGTTGTTGTTGACAAGTAAGAGAATTGAGCAGGGAAAACACATAGTTTTGGGAGAAGATGGAAGGTGGAGCTATTCCTAGCATTATTCGGGCTGTGTTCGTGATGAGTTTTATGTGCGGTTGGTATTGCTGTATGGGTGAGCAAGGAAGAGCCACGTTTTACACTCCTCCATATGTCCGTAAGTATAGTTTTAATTGTT
>MU225966.1:1222293-1239217 GCA_018584345.1 Thuja plicata | reverse complement strand
TGTGAGTGAGGAGTAGAGGGATTATACCAAAGGGATTTTGATCCAAGAGGCTTTTATCTAGCCATTTTGAATTTAATCCTTCAAATGGGACCTCTCAAGGCTTAAATCATCATATTTTCTTAAAAATATGCAATTTCAACATAAATTAGGATGTTCAAAAAAGTGGGACACACTATTGTGGGACCACCCTTATAATCCTCCTCTTATTACAACATCTCTCCCAATCGCATCTATTCATGTGAGTGCTCCACCGGTATCTCTACCTACCTCACAACCTTCATATCATAGTGTTTCTTTTAATTATTCTAATCCCCTTCTAACTGTGGTTCCTAATGTTCCACCAGTTGTGTCTTCTATTCCTTCTTCTTCCTACACTTTTCCTAGTGTTCCTAACATTTCTATGCCACCTGTTTCCTCTAATGATTCCACAATTATTAGTTTGGCTCAAACTGTGTCATCTTTACAACAACTTGCATCCTTAACCCAATCCAAGTTTAGCATTCATAGATGTGACATGGGTAGTCCTTTATCCTTATACATCATTCATGCTACTGTCCCTCAAAAAGCCGATATGCCTCATCTTGAGAATTACAATGGTAAAGGCGATCCTGTCACTCATGTTAAAACATTTCAAATCCTTTGTAGTGATTATTCTCATGACCATAGGATTTTAGCTAAATTGTTTGCTAGAACTTTTCATGATAAGGCTTTGCAATGGTATTGTTCTTTACCTCCTTATTCAATTGATTCTTTTCCTAAACTTGCTAATACCTTTATGCAAAAATTTCAAAATAACATTGGTCCACAAGTTTCCTTAACTGATTTAATGCATTGTAAACAAAACATTAAGGAAATTTTGACTGATTTCATTGGTAGATTCAAGCATTTTCATGCTCAGATTTATTATCCTATTCCTGATATTGATATTCAACACTTTTTTTTTTCAAATTTACAAAAGGATATTAGAGATAAGATTCTTCTTATTGAATTTACCTCTTTTCAACAACTATGTGCAGCACTTCACCATTATCAGTTACAAGTGATTGAATTTGAGAGCAACACTCCAATGGCTCATGTTCCAGTTGATAAGAGTGACACTACTCCTAATCCTAATAAGTTTCAGAAACCTAACAACTATGTCAATATTAATAAATAGGGGAATGTGGTTGCTAATCAAGTTGTTGTTACATCCAATAATGCCACTTCTGCATCCACTGCTTTCTGTATGAATCGTACGTTTTCTCCTCTCTCTGAAACTTTGCATTATATAATGATTAGATTATTAAGTGCTAATATTATTACCTTGCCTCCTATTTGACCTCTTCTCCCTACCACGATAGCATCCAAATCCTTTGATTCTTAAGCTTTTTGTCAATACCATCATCAAAATGGCCATGATACTGAAAATTGTTATTCTCTAAAGCATAAAATTCAAGATTTAATTAATATAGAGAATTTGTCTATTGATAATTTTGATGATAGAGGAAATAAATTTGTTTCTCCTCCCAATCAAAACCTTCAAATCTATACGAATTCTTTACCTACACATGATAGTAATACTATAGCTCAACCATCTTCTCTAGATATTATTTATGATTCAAAGATTGATGATCTTAATCACATTGTTAATCATCTGGAGTGTGTTGTTTCGTCTCAACCTACTATTCAAGATCCTTCACCTCTACTTCAACTTCCAGTTCCACCTAAACTTCAAAAACAAACTAAGGATAAGCGACCCAGGGAACTTTTAATCACCTTTGATGATTCTGAAATGATTAAGGCTCCTGATGGTCCCCTTTATATCTATGCTAGGATTGCTAAGATACCTACTCGTGGTTTTCTTGTTGATCCCACATCTTTAATAAAAGTCATTACTGAGGAAAATATTTTTATGAAAAAATTACAATGTGATTTCTATGATCCATCTAATGCATGGATCCAAACTTGTAATGGTTTTATTTATCCTACACTTGGTTCTATCAACTTACCAGTTGAACTTTGCGGTAAAGTTGTAGATACTACCTTCATTATTATTCCTACTTTTGATCAATTTCAAATCAAATTTGGTTTACCATGGATAACTTCTATGCATGCTATCTCTTCTCCTATTCATAAATGTCTTAAGTTCATTCATAATGGAGAAGTCAAAATGATTAATCATAGTTTGTATCAACCTTTAGCCATTAATTCTAATTCTAATAATCTAACTTCTACTGTTTCATTACAACCCATTGAAAATCCTCCTATAGAACCTATGAAGGAATCTATTGTCATTCCTCCTAGTTCTCAAAATATGGTAAGCAAAGCAAAATGCAATAAATTTGCTAATGAACATCGTAAGAAGCATAGAGCTAATACTAGGGCCCGTGCTTCTCTTATTCAGAAATCTTTACCTACTTTTGACCAACCTATGCCTGATGTGTTGAAAGAAGTCAATATTTATAATGATGTTAAGATGAATGAGTATGATGATCCTATTCGCATCTTAGATCCCATTTAAATTAATCTTGATGAGGAAGACACTTTAGACCATCCTATTTATCTTAGTGACGAATATGAGACCATTGACCTTGACATTGAGTTACCTCATATGCTTTCAACTCAATTAACAATTACACCTAGTATCGAACAATGTGATTCTCAAGAGGATCCTTGTTTGGAACTGGCTATCATTCCTACTGTATTGGATATAGTCCCTCTTGCGAGTTTCCCACCTTCCCTAACTAATATAAACCAAGATAGGGAGAGTAGGTGATGCACCTAATTGGCCTATCCTTCATGGTAGCCCTTTTTGTGTTTTCATGTTGTATTGTGCTTCTCCCGTACTGTGTTTGCTAAATGTTTGTTAGATTCTTTTATACGACCCTTGTTACTTTGTTGGTGCAAGGTAATAAAAGACTCAAACCTATTGTAAAATTCCTCTATATGTATGTTTATTCTTGTATATGTTGTTCTTATGTTATGTTGTACTTGTGCTATTTTTTGTAAATGTTTCGCTTGTATAGTTTGCTTAGATCTGCTACATGGTAGCACTGATTCTTTTTGGTCTCCAGATTGTGGTCCAAAAATATTCTTCTTCGTAACTCTTAATTTTTCTTTCCTCCATTATGATTGTAGTTCTACTTTCTTTGGGGAATGATGTCAATTCATTTGTAATAACATCATATCTATATATGGACATGTTATCTTATGATCATACTGACCCCACAGTAAGTAGATTCCTTTTGTGTTCTTTTGTATGTTTATGTTTTTATTTCCCTTGATTTGTCTTCGTTTGGGGGCATATCATAGTGGAAACATAATCCATAGAGTTGTTTATGTTTCCATTAAAGCCACTGCTCCTGTTAAAGTGTTAGCACTAACTTTAACATGGGGGGATACGCTCTACTCACTTTTTGTACACACACACACACACACACACGTTTAAAATATTTTTTTTAAAATACTTGAAAACTTTTTCCCTTTATGGATTAAAAACTAATCCTTAAAGCATGGACATTTTAGTTTTTAGGTTCTCTTGATCCCTCTAGTTAAATTTACACGGATCTCTTGATCCCTCCAGTTTTTCAATGTTTTGATCCCTTAAGGCCAGAAGGTGTCCTTAAGAATGGATCTCCCTGATGGGTTGACTAGTGAGTATCCACATTCACTAGGCACTTCAACTCCATCTTTCCAGTTACGTTGTTTACTTGTGTTGTTCACAATGGGATATAAGTTGTCATTGGGCAAGATAATCACACCCTCTGTCTCTCTCTCCTTAACTAGTGATGTCTCTCTTATTGTGATCTTAGGGTTGATAAAGACTTAAGTCCCTTAGGGGCTTGATGATTTATTTGTCCCTTTTTTATTCCAATAAGATTGTATGTTCTTTATGATCTCCTTTACCAAGAGTTTGTGTTAAGTTCGTACTCTTGCTAAAGTGGGTGCTAAATGTATAGTCAGAAAATGGAAGCAATTCCATGATAGACTAGTTTAGCCTTCTGAGTAAGTGGTTTGGGTTCATGTCAAGCACCTTCAATGGGTTCCTGATTTAGACCTGGCTTTCCCCTATTCTACCCCAATTCTCCACCTCTTTTTAGCTAGGTTTTGGCATTCTAGACTGTAGATTTGAGATCTTTGACCTCAGGGTCAATGTTGACCTTTTAGGTCTATGTTGACCTCGACCCTGACCTAGGTCAAGGTCGACCTCACCCTTGACCTAGGTCAAGGTCGACCTCGACCTTGACCCAGGGTCTGAATTTCAGGGTCTCACAGTTTTCAGATGTCAGTCTTTGCAAAAGTTAAATCTCACTTCCAGATCGATTGTTTTGGGTTCCAAAGAGATGATTCCTAAATTATATTTAATATAGGTCCTCTCCTAGGGGTAAAGGATTTAATGGGAATTTAATTCTCCTAAGTTGGCCTCCATAGAAGTTTTTTCCCTAATTTCATATAAAAGAAAGCTTTCTCCTCTCATTTTCTCTAAGACTCTCTAACCACAAGGAATCAAGCAAGAAGCTCTTCTAAGTCCTCTATCCAAGCCTAAGCCTTATTGAGAAATTGGGAAGCAATATCAAGTGAGTTTCAAGCAAGCTAAGGAGAAATATTTTAAGCAAGAATCTATCCATGATCAAGCATTCAAGCATTCATCAAAGAGATCCATGGGAGGCCATTGAAGGATTCAAGCTACATAGTGCCCTTTTAGTGATCTCTCCATCCACCTTCTACCAATCCTCTTTATACTCAATAACCCATTCAAGATTTGGTGTTGGATATCTACAAGAAATTGATTAAAGAAATCCTACATTCTAAATTCTAGATCCATTGGTGCATACATACTTGTGGATTCAAGGATTCAAATCCTCCATAAATACTTTTACAAGCAAGATGAATTTATGCATTTACTTTGTTTACTTCTGCAATTTCAATTATATATTTGATGTTAATTCAAAAATCAGGGTTTGAACTAGGAAATCCCCCCCCCCCCCACAACAAACAAATCTATTTTTATTGTAGGTACAGGTGTGGGACTGTGGATTTGAACTCAGATCTGGATACACTTTTCAGCGAACTATCGGGATCTGTGAACAGATTTTCTGTTAGACATGTGTAGGTCAAGGTTGAGATTATTGGGTTAGGGGTGACATTTGTGGGTCAAGGTCGACATTTTTCTCAAGACGGTGTTAGATCAGAAAAATATTTATGGGTTTTGTTCGTCTCTGTGTTTCTATTCCAGATCATACTTTAGATTTTCCATAAACTGAGTACAGAACTCAAAAAACAACATTCTTCAGATCTATAATTCTTTAGGGTTGGTACTTCCTCTCATCCTTTTTAATTACTGTTATATATCATATCTCCTTAATCATAAAACATAATTTAATATCTTCTTCCTTACTCTCAATTCCAAATGGTTGATTCATTTGTGTATTGATCCTTCTTTTGGGTTAATCCAGTTGGATCTTTTATTTGTGCATTTGGGGATAAAAGAGGGACATCTTATCTTCCTTCCTCCTATATACTTATTCACACAACAACACAACATACATCAAAATTATAATTAAATGTAATGGTTAAGGAAATACAAGACAAATATTCAAATACACATACATTCATCTAACCAATTTTCCCCCTTTATAGAAGGATGGCATGGAAATGGATTTGTAAGGCAAGAGTGTTCATGGTTATGCAGATACTGAATTTTTCCCCCATACCTAGTCTGATGAGGAAAGAAAATATTCCTTCTCAGCTTCGGCTAGTGATTCTAGTAAGGAAGAGGACAAGGAAGAGTGTGCCCATAAAGCCAAGGAAAAAGTTAACAACCCTTAAGTCAGGGGTAAATATGTGGATGTGGGTGTTCAGAAGGTTCCCATTCTACTTAAATATGGTAGCTCTGAAGAACATGCTGTTCCTATTTCCCCGAAGATTGAAGTGGTCATGGAGGTGCAGTCGGATAGGAAGGAGAATAATGAGATTTTTGTTTTGGAGTCTGATGAGAAGGGTAATAACCCTTCCAGGTCTAGGAACATTCCCTTTTTGAGAACAGATGACATGGAGGAAAGGTATGTTCAACTCCTTCAAGAGGATATGAATGACAAGATTGATCCCCCTTTCGGTGTTCTCCAAACACCAAAGGTGATGTCGATGTATTCATTCCGCCTCATGAAATGGGTTTTGAAGGAAATTAGAAGCCTCAATCTTAGTTTATGATCCATATCTTCCAAATTTGATCTTCTTTAGGAGAACTTGGATACTGGGTCGGCGGGGATGGAAGTATGAAAGGAAAAAGAGGATGAGAAGAACATGAAGGAGATGTGGGACAAAATGGAAATCTTGGAGAATATTTTAAGAAACACATGCTGGATAATAACATTTTTATGTGGTCTGCAATGGAGTGCTTCAATACCATCAATTCTGAGCTAGATGTTGGGTCTCCGACTGTGAATCTGTAAGATGAGAAAGATGATGCAGGTGATGTAGTTCTAGGCAAGTGTACACGGTCTGCAAAAAAGAAGAAGATCCAATACATGATCCTAAAGCTCTCATATTTTAATGTGGAAATCAAGAAGGTGTCTTAGGCTAAGAAAGAGGGGGAGGGAACCCTTTTGGATTTTTCCTAGGTCTTGTTGTACCCCTGTTTCTGTGCTGGTTTAGTTTTTGGTTTTTTGTTACTGGGTGTTGTTGTTGGTTTTTGGTTTGTTTCTAGTTTTTTGTGTTGATTCTGGGTTTTGCGGGTTGGTTTCCAATCCTATTTCAGTTCAGTGGGCTTAATGTTTATTCCTATTTTTAAAGGATTGTAAGGGCTTTTGGGTCCCCCTAAAACTTGTTTTTACTAGCAATCCAAAACTTTGTGATACAACGATTGTATAGAATAATATGTTTACACATTGTTAATGTATTGATTTTTTTAGGTACCTCAAAAATGTCTTCAAAGAGAAAGAAACAAGCTACCATTGGAAAATTGTACAAGTGGAGTAGAGAGAGACTTCTAGTAAATCCCGCAATAAGAATTTGAAAGAAACATTTGAAGAAACATTTGGGTCTTCTTAAGATGATGATTTAAATGAAGAAATAAATTAATTTGAGGAAGAGGATAGTTTTAATAATGAAATTGAAGAGAGATCAAATATTATTAGTCAAGAGAAGGAAAAGTGCAAGTTAAAAGAAAATTTTGAATGGAATGGCTAAAACAATTTGTGTGATTAAATTATTTTAATTATGATGGAAACATAATAATGAAATGTAATTATTGTGAGAAGTATAAGATGCTAGGGGCCTAGGGCCATGGCATATTATGGATTATAGGGGATGGATATATTAATTTGCAATGTGATGCTCTTGTAACTCATGAAAAACCTTGGATACATAATGATGCTCAAGAAAAATGGATTAATGCATCATAAAGATAGATAAAGTCTATTCCTAATCATATTTTAGAGATTGGAGATGATAATAGGGAAAGAATAATAACCAGAATGAAAACAAATTATTTCATTTTTTTGGAGGATTTATCTTTAGCTAAATATGAGAAAATATATAAATTTCTAATGGATTTGAAAACTCCTAATATGCAGAAATATCAGACTACTCTACATACACAAATCATAAGTGTGCCAATGAGTTTATTTTTGGCATATCAAAATATCTTGAGAAAATTTAAATAGATGAGATGTTGAAAAGTTCCTTTTTCATTGATGATTGATAAAAGTGCCAGATGATAAAGGGAAGACTATATAGGGTACTATCAACCAATTTATCAATGATAGAGAACTTCCATTAGAAAACGTAATAGTTGTCTCAATTGATGGTTATTATAGAATAGTTGGCTGTGAAAACACTTATTTCTACATTATCTCCCCATCTACCACTATATTGGGTAAGAAAATACGTATTTTCATACTTATCTTCAAATTAGTAGATATTACCAGCAATTCTAAAATATTCAACAACTATTTTCTAGTTTGTTTCTTCCTAATAGTATAACCATTATTTTTTAAACTAACTTTATTACCATTATTACACATTTTACTAACACTGAACAAATTATGTTTCAAACTTTCAACATAGTAAACATCACCAATTCTATAGTTAATTACCATCAATTGAAATGGTTCCTATGTCTTTGATTTTAGCACTTCCTTCTCCAATGAATCTAATTTATCCACCATCATATTCTTCAAGCCTGATAAATCTTCTTTTGTCTCCTATCAAATGAATTGAACAACTAAAATCCATAATCCATACACCTGCAACAACTTTAGCATGCAACATAACTTGTTCCCTTCTTTGTGAGATAGCTAAAATACGATTCTTCAATAGTTTCATTAGTATTTTCACCCTTAGAAAAAAACTCTTCCATAGAACACAAGTTCATTTTACCTCTACCTTTGAAATTAAATTTCTTTCTAAAATATTTTTCTTTTGATTGGTTTTTTTTTTTATCTTCATATTTTGAAATTCTAATTCAAAAATTAGTAGATGTTCCCAAAAAGAATATTTAAAAACAAGCATTGGTCCATAAAAATAAACCATTGTTTCTCGTCCTTGTAAAACCAGTCTTCCCTTTTTAAAATGCAAGCATTACTCCTTAAAAAATCAACCATAACACACATCTAAAATCATAGCTTTCATATAATTTCTTTGAATACTTCTAGGCTAGGGTTCCTTATACCCCTGGCAAACATATCTCTGCTATGGATGAAGAGGAGAAAAATGATTAAGAAGTGTTTGACAAGGGATGGGAGACTAAGAAGGATGATGAGGAGGCTCCCCTCCTCTGACTAAAAACCCTAAGTGTTCCCTGAAAAGGAAGCTGATTAGAACTCTGAATATCAAAAAGTATGAGGGTGATGAAGGTATGCAAATTGATGAAAGTGAGGAGGAAATTACTCCTAGCCCTATAGCTAGAAAGAAGAAAGATGTTTCTAGTAAGCATGGTACTTCCAAAGCCAACAAGTCTGAGGTGGAGGTAAGAATTGACATTGATGAGGATGAGGAGGAGTTTGTTGAACCCACCCACTCAATAATGAAGAAGAAGATTGGTACTAAAATGATGACTAGAGACACCAGTAAGGGTGATCCTACAAACGTGGCTAGCCCTTCCACCGTTAAAACCATATCAGGAAAATCCCTTGTTTCTAATGTTGGTGGTGTCAAGAAGGTGGAGGGTAATGGTAAAGTGTCAGTGTTGGCTGACTATAAGAGCTCTGTTGACCATGATGTTTATATTTCACCTTTAGAGAATGAAGATTTTCAGCTGTCTGGTCTGCCTCCTCACAAGAAAGGTAAGTGTAGGACTTCCTTTGTTAAGTTGTGGTATGAGGCTTTAGAGGAAAATCTAGAAGTTACTATTGGTGTCTTGCAGACCATAAATGACGCTCCCCTCTCCTCTTTCAGGGTTATGAGATGAAATTTCATGAAATTAAAATTTTCAATCTGAAATATCGTGCCCTTTCTATGAAGTTTGAGGAATTACAAAAAAAAAACTGGTGTTAATGAAGCCTGGGAGAGTGCTAATTCAGATCTCGCTTCTTATATCGTGTGGACTTATGATGAAAAGAAACTTTTGATGGATAATGTGGAAGCTGAAGGGAAAGCCAGGGAGATATTTGATGAGAAGCTGGAGGAACTTACTCAACGGTTTGACAAAATTGATGACACTCTCAAGAAGATCATGGAACAACATTTTAAATTTATCAATTCTTCTGAGGAGAATATGAGAGCCTTAGTTACAAAGCTGGAGACTTCCTATCCTGAGAAGGCGATTATCAACCTTGAACAGGATAAAGAGGTGTTGGCTGGTGATACTGAAGGTCTGGGGAAGCGTACCAGAGCCAACATGAAGAAGAAAGTAGTCTCACTTCCTTTGGATATCTAGGAGCTCAAGAATATGTCTCAGAGAATGAGCCATGTGGAGGTAGAGGTAGCTACAACCTTGAAAACCCTTGGTTAGTCCTATTTCTTTTTTCTTTGTTGTTCCTTGGGTTTGTTGGCTTTGTGCTAGCTTTTTATTGCGTTTGGACTGGTGCTAGCCTTTTGGTCTCTTTTTTGTTCTAAATCTTCTCTAGTTGGTCTGATGTTTGTTAGGGGACTTTAATGCTAAATCTTATGTTATAGCTTTGTAAAGGGTTTTGGGTCCCTTCAAAACCCATTTTTGCATTAATAAAAAATATAAACATTCAAAAACTCTAGGAGGCAAAATAACATTATGAAAATATAAAAATTCATCTTTATCGTTAATCCAATTAATCCAATTACTATTGCTAACAATTCATAGGATTATATGCTACATCCTAGATATCTTTAGGTCATGATATGATGTCCTGCACAACTTTCTTGAACATGATCCAATTCAAAATTCAAAACTTATTTGTAAAGAGTAAAACTAAGACAATTACCTTGGCAAAGTCATTATGTACCATTTAACCATTGAAAGAAACAACATTGTAGATTCCTATGCATAGAAGTCTTTAGGAAGAATAGCTACTTTAGCAATTTTCACTATTCCATTTATTACCATACAATTGTATTTAATTAATTTTTATTGTCATATAAATTATATCATATTTCTTGGATCGGTATACTAGCATCTAAAAATTCTTCAATGGGTAACCCTGAAATTCTTCAATAGATAACTCACAAATTCTTTAATAGATATAACTCGCAAAGTCTTCAACAGAAAACTCCATTTAT
Organism: Thuja plicata; assembly: GCA_018584345.1. NCBI lineage: Eukaryota > Viridiplantae > Streptophyta > Pinopsida > Cupressales > Cupressaceae > Thuja > Thuja plicata. Next base: position 1,228,546 of record MU225966.1, on the reverse strand, counting down.
TAGATATAACATGCAAACTCTTCAACCGAAAACTACAATGAACAAGACTCAAGGTCATTCATTTATACCCATTAATCACGCAAGAATCGGTAAATTCAATGTATAACCGCATTGGTCAAGGTCATTTATATATACCAATTAAACACACAATGGTCCGTGTGATATTCGTATAAGGATAGCCGCCATTGACTAGACCCCGGGGCCAGCCAAGGTTACCCTACTTCTTATTGTATTCTCAAGGTCATTCATTTATACCCGTTAATCACGCAGGAATCGGTAAATTTAATGTATAACTGCATTTGTTAAGGTCATTTATATATACCAATTAAAAATGCAATAGTCCGTGTAATATACGCAGAAGGATAGCCGCCATTGACTAGACCCCGGGGCCAGCCAAGGTTACTCTACTTCCTATTGTATTATATATATGCCCACTTCCAATGTTTAACATTCACAAACTGCAGCTCGGTTGTTGTTGACAAGTAAGAGAATTGAGCAGGGAAACACATAGTTTTGGGAGAAGATGGAGGTGGAGCTACTCCTACGCACGGCTTAAACATCACACACTAAGCTTTGACTTAGTGTGTTGTTCAATATGGATCCTACCTTCATTTTCTTCGTCTATTTCTTCTCCGTTTAATTGGGTCTTCTTTTTGTTTGGCAATAAATCGTTGTTCTTAATTTCAATCGTTCCTACTTGTTTGACAACGGACTGGGAGAGTGTTTCCAGAGTCACTTCATTGGCAGCTTTGGCTCACTTTTTTATTAACATCTATGTTTATATAGTTATTAACATCTATGCTTATTTATGTTTTTGTACTTATATGTATATGTTTAGGGAGATTAAATCTATCAACACATTTTTGTTTATTATGATTATATTTAATATGTCTATTTTATTTAGTCTAGTTTTTATATTATATTTTTATTATAATATTATTTCTATATTTACTAATATTTAAAAGTTTATATAAAATAATTTATAAATGAAATAATAATTAAATAGTTTATATGATTTTAGAATTTATTTTTTATTAAAATAATTAAATAATAAATTTTATTTATATATTTATTTTTAGATTGTATTATTTTTAATAAATTTTGTTTAAACATTAATATTAAAATCAAACATTAGGAATGATAAGATATTAAATAGTCTAGATTTTTTTTTACTATTATAGTTGTTTCTCATTGTTTTATTTGTATTATCATTTGTACTTTTTATGGTGGTGTAACCTTTAGATTGCTAAAAAAAATATTGAATAATTTTTTCATGAAAACATAATTAAATACATTTATTTTTATTTTTTATTTTTATTTTATTTCTTATTTATATTTCATTTTATCATAATGTAACTTTTCACACCTATTAATACATTAATCAAATTATAAAATTTTAATTTATATAAAAGAATTAGGAAAATTGATGAAAAAATAATAAATAAATTTTATTATTTCAATGAATAAATGATTATTAAATTTGATCTTTATATTTTGTTCTTATTTTTAATTTTATTATATTATGATATTTAATTTTTATATATTATTTTTCTTTCAAACAATGTCTTTAAAATTGATATTAATATATTATTACATGTAAAAATATATATATAAGAAAATTTAATATAATATAAAAATAATTAAATATACAAAAAATTAAATATAAAAATATTAAATTTTATAAACAAGGTTCTTTGATATTTATTTTAATTATTTATAATATTTTATATTAAAAATTTATCTTTAGGTTTAATTTTAATATACTATTCCTTAAACACATATATTTATAAAAAATTAAATATCATAAACGACACATAAATGAAATACATATTTATTATTTATATATTAAAATTAATTTATAAAATCTATTAATAATTTTTTAGTGATCAAAATTTTTTATATAGAATAAAATTTTATAATCTATCTATCTACATGCGTGTGAGAAAAATAAGTAAAAAAAAAAATATAAAAAATAAAGCGGCAAGGTGCAAAGAAGGAATATTTCAACTCTGTCTACACGCTGTCAAATACTCACAAATTCTGACAAATACCGATCGTTGAAAGAAGGTACACTTATTTATGACCAAACGAAAATAACGAGCGAAACAAACAGAGAAGATGTACGGAGGTGGGGTCATATTGAATAGCACACACTAAGTCAAAGCTTAGTGTGTGATGTTTAAGGCCGGCCGAAAACAAAAGAAGAATGATTAAACAAACATATTAATTCATATTATGGGGTACAAGAGAAAAAGAGAAAATAAACCTCAGAAAATCAACAACAAACTTACTCTTCATAGTCGATGTAAATTTTGCAAGCTTCTGGATTGGCAATAAGGGCGAAGGCCTGCTGAGATAAATCAAAGATGCTAGCGCATCCGACAGGGCAATAATCAACAATCTCCACACTTCTCTTACGTCACAAGAATAGGAGGTCTCCAGTTTGAGAATTTCAAACAAATGAACATTAAAAGGACTCGGGTAATCTAGTCTGGCTGGGGTCTAGTCAATGGCGACTAACCTCCTCGTGTATTGCACGTATCATTGCGTGTTTAAGTAGTATGTATAAATGACCTTCACCGACGTGGTTATACATTGAATTTACTAATCCTTGCGTGACTAACGGGTATAAATGAATGACCCTCAGTTTTGACCAGTGGGGTTATACATTGAAGAATTTCTTGGTTATCCATCAAAGAAATTTTAGATGCTAGATTTTCAACCCGAGGAAAAATGATATAATGTATGGAAATGAAAGCTCAATTACATACAATTAATATATGGACCCCTGAAAATTGGTGCAGTAGGTATTATATTCTTATAAAATTCTATGTATAGGAATTCTAATATATTTGTTGTAACAAAAGTCTTTGTGAAATTTTCTTTTCATTTATCAAATTAAAAACTTTTAGTTTACAATAGTTGTCAAAGATAATTTCTAAATCATTAATTCTTTTTTTATTAGTAATGTTTATTAAGATAATATTTTTAATAATTAATTCAATATATATATTGTATATCCTAATTATAATGAATATTGTCAAATGAATTCAAGAGAAAACCTACATCATTTACTTTACTATTAAATAAAAAATTAACAAAGATAACCCACATGTATAATATCTAAAAAAAAACGAACACATCTTATCAACGTTTTATTAAATCAAATTATCATTTACTACAATTATTATCATAAGTTTTTCAACATAAAAGGGTGTTGACCCCTGGTACAATAGCAACACACTAGATACACATTAACAACATATTAGTCGTATCGAGTGCACAATAGAAAAACCTTAAAAGAACAACAAGTTCATAAAAGACCACCACCAAAGCTTTGAATTCCCCCCTAAACAAAAAAATATTTGATTCCTTAATTATTTAATTTAAAAAAAACTATAAAATTATCTAAATTTCATATACATACATAATAATTTGAAAATAATTTCTCAATGTCATAAATATAATCTTCACAATATTAAAATATGATTATATGCCTTATTGTACTTGTCGTAGGCAATATACTATTACATTCAGTTGTGCACCAAGTTGTGCACCAATACTGAATTAGTTTTACATGTATGAACCAATCATAAATCACTATTTTTTTCTTGTTCAACTATTTGTAAAGTTTAAATTTTTTTTATAAATTAAATATATTCTATAAATTAATTTTTTCAATTATGATTGGTTGAATTGATTTGGTCTTGTAGGGCCCCTTTTTTTGGAAGCTTCCCAAATTTAGTTTTTTGGATAGTTTTTAACATAGTTTTTAAATATTTTTAACATAGAAACTATATTTTATATTTTATAATGTAAACATTTATTATTATTAAAAAATTCAATTATTTATAATATATAACTATTATATATTTAAAAAATTTACTATATTACATTTTTAATATATATATACTATATTTTATATTTTATAATGTAAACATTTATTTTCATTAAAAAATTCAATTATTTATAATATAAAACTATTATATATTTATAAAATTTACTATATATATCTACTATATAATATATATTATTCTATAATATATAATATAAAAGAACTATATCATATATGCTATATTATATAATTATAGTATTTCACTAACTCTTAATTTATTTATTAAATATTGTTTTTCAGATTTTATACAAAGTTTCCTTTTAATTTTTTATCAATAATATTTTTTCTTTTATAAAAGAACTATTAATTAAAATATTTATAATAAAATTAAAATTAAAATTCAAAATTACATATTTAATTATAACAATACTAAACAACTTTTCAGCTTAGACAAAACTGAGCAAACATTATAAAGACGTTTGAAAATGTCTAGAAACGTCTCTAGTGTAAACTAATTAGAACGCATTGAATATATTTCAAAATAGTCTGCTTCGTACAAAGCAAAAGCACACAAACTGGACTGGTTCMTTATTCCCGCTAATGTCGATGCTGSCTTTRTTTATTTRGTAATAATAGGKCTGCTCAGCACGCTCAGACCCTGAAAAACAAACGAAGAACAATGAAACAACATWTCAATTCATATTACGGGGAACAACAGAAAAGGAKAAAACAACCACCAACTTACTGTTGATAGTCGATGTTAACATTGCCAGCATCAGGATCGGCAATATCGGCGAATGCCTGTTGAGATAAATCGAARGTGCCACGGCATCCAGTGGGGCARTAATCAACAATCTTCACGACGATGGATCCACTCTTGCATGGCATTGGAACWCCCTGATTGGTTSCGCTGGTGCATGTTATTCGGTATTGTCTTCCGCACGCCGCCCCGTTGCCCCAGATTGTGTCGCTTGCCGCCGCAAACAAATCTCCCGCTGGAAATTGATTCTGGTCGTATCCATAGCATGCCGATGCTGCCAAAACAAATAAGCCCATCGTAAACAACAACACCGGCGACTAAATTCCATCATAACGTTCAACCAATCGCTATTACATCATTCATAAACCACAATACTCAAGATCGCTAAATTTGGAAACAATTAAAACTATACTTACGGACATATGGAGGAGTGTAAAACGTGGCTCTTCCTTGCTCACCCATACAGCAATACCAACCGCACATAAAACTCATCACGAACACAGCCCGAATAATGCTAGGAATCGCTCCACCTTCCATCTTCTCCCAAAACTATCTGTTTTCCCTGCTCAATTCTCTTACTTCTCAACAACAACCGAGCTCCAGTGTGTGAATGTTAAACATTGGAAGTGGGCATATATATAATACAATAGGAAGTAGAGCAACCTTGGCTGGCCCCGGGGTCTAGTCAATGGCGCGAGGTTGCTCGCGTACGGACGGCCTCAATACCTGTCTCACGCTTCTAAACTGCCAATATTCCAAACTTCTGGTTTTCAGCTGCAACGATGGAAAGTGGTTTCTGAAAATTCTCCCCTTTCAAAATGTAAGAAAGCTTTTATTACTCAGTCATACAGTACATTTCCTAAATACATTCCTTTTGCAGCATAAGAATCTGTTGCTTATTTTTAAAGCCTGCCATCAATTATGATTCGGACTTATCTCTCCCCTTCATGTCAACATTAAACTGCTCAACGAATAATCCTGTAGATTTACAACCATGCGTTTGAAGCCCTATTTGAATTAAACATTTATTTACAAAGGACACCTCACTGCATCGCCTGTAATCTCATCAGCTATCGTATTTTACTATTTTACAGGCTCTGAAAACATTTATTTTCCAACTACACCCAATGTTGGCAATTATGATTCGGACTTATCTCTCCCCTTCACATCAACATTAAACTACTCAACGAACAATCCCGTAGATTTACAACCATGCGTTTGAAGCCCTATTTCAAGGCGTGTTCTTGTGAAATGATTAAACATTTATTTACAAAGGACACCTCACTGCATCGGCTGCGTTTGAAGCCCTATTTCAAGGCGTGTTCTTGTGAAATGATTAAACATTTACTTACAAAGGACACCTTACTGCATCGGCTGCAATCTCATCAAGCTATCGTATTTTAAGGCTCTGAAAACATTTATTTTCCAACTACACCCAATGTTGGGGCAATGGCTAAAGGTGCGAGAATTTGCACCTCGTACCGCAGGCCAAACGCTGGGCAACGTGCATTGTCAGTGTACCATCTGACAATGCCGTCAGTGTACCATCTGACAATGAAGTTAGATATTTTTCTTTTTAATTTTTTTAATTTTATTCTTAATGAATACAAGTTTGGGAGTATTAAGATAAGTTTTATTATTAATGAATATTTAAAAAA
>MU225966.1:1172842-1205008 GCA_018584345.1 Thuja plicata | reverse complement strand
ATGTCTTATCCATGTGTGAATAATGGAATATTCAACTTTGTGGTCAGAAGTTTATATCAAAAATTGTAAGCTTTTTATCATTGTAAATGTTTGAGAACATGTGGTTTATAATAGCTTTCTTTTGTTTATTTTCTGGATTCGAAGTTAAGTTTGACCAACCTTAACATTAGATATGCATGGATGACATGCATAAGGATTGAATGGAAGGAATCTATGTGTAACTTAAATTAATACCTAAATCTTGTGTTTTGGAATGCAAAAATGGAAAGGTTTTCAAATCACACCTTGGATGCCCCTTAATTGTGTCAACCAATCCATAGGTGAGCAAGGTGGTTTTGCAAAATGATGGTCTAGACTATTTTTTCCTTCTTAATGTAAGTCACTTAATGAACTCAAAGGATAGTCTTCAATACTCCAGCTGAATGGAAACATGTAGAAAAAGTTACAAAAAAATCTCTTGGTCCTCCTACCACAAGAGAATAATATTGTCATATGTGTTCACATATTGCAGTAGAGGCATAAAAGATGAAGACTATGTTTCTACAAATGGAGGAAACTATGAAGGGTATGACAAAGCCTATTGTCAAATTATGCTCATTTCTATCACAATGTTGTTGATGCTTTAGAATCTCAAGCTAGAGATGTGTAAAGAGTGCTTATACTCTTTGTCGATTGAAACTTTTATACACTTCATTTTGTTATGTAAAGCTTCATTTATGCTTTCAAATAAAATACCTATCGGTGTATCCCTTGCACCTCCTTTAGGTGCAAGTGCTAGTTTACCGATTCTGGCGTGAGTGTAATTGAATGACCTTGAGAATATAATAAGAAGTAGGGTAACCTTGGCTGGCCTCGGGGTCTAGTCAATGGTGGCTATCCTTCTGCGTATATTACACAGACCATTGTGTGTTTAATTGGTATATATAAATGACCTTGACCAATGCGGTTATACATTGAATTTACTGATTCTTGCGTGATTAATAGATATAAATGAATGACCTTGAGTCTTGTTTATTGGAGTTTTTGGTTGAGGACTTTGGAGGTTATATCTAATCAATGGAGTTTTTCGTTGAAGACTTTGCAAGTTATATCTATTGAAGAATTTGTGAGTTATCTGTTGAAGAATTTCAAGGTTACCCATCAAAGAATTTCTAGATGCTACTATACCAATTGAAGAAAATGATATAATTTATATGAAAATGAAAATCAATTAAATACAATCCTATGGTAATAAATGAAACAGTGAAAATTTCTAAAGTAGCTATTCTTCCTAAAGACTTCTATGACTTCTATGAATAGGAATCTACAATGTTGTTTCTTTCAATGGTTAAATGGTACATAATTACTTCACCAAGGTAATTGTCTTAGTTTTACTATTTACAAATCACTTTTGGATTTTGAATTGGATGATGGTCAAGAAAGTTGTGCAGGACATCATATCATGACCTAAAGATATCTAGGATGTAGCATATAATGCTATGAATGGTTATTAAAACTAATTTGATTAATTAGACTGACGATAAAGATGAATGTTTATATTTTTATATTGTTATTTTTCCTGCTAGATTTTTTGAATATGTATATTTTTTATTAATGCAAAAATAGGTTTTGAAGGGACCCAAAACCCTTTATAAAGCTATAACATAAGATTAAGCATTAAAGTCCCCTAACAAACGTCAGGCCAACTAGAGAAGATTCAAAACAAAAGAGAGACCAAAAGGCTAGCACTAGTCCAAACGCAACAAAAAGCTAGCACAAAACCAACAAACTGAAGGAACAACAAACCAAAAAGAAACAAGATTAACCAAGATTTTTCAAGGTCACACCTACCTCTACCTCCACATGTCTCATTCTCTGAGCCACATTCTTGAGCTCCTAGATATCTAGAGGCAGGGAGATTTCTTTCTTCTTCATGTTGGCTCTGACTTGCTTCCTCGGACCTTCAGTATCACCAACCAACTCCTCTTTATCATGTTTAAGGTTCATAATCGCCTTCTCAAGATAGGAAGTCTTCAGTTTTGCAACTAAGGCTCTCATATTCTCCTCAGAAGAATTCATAATTTTAAAACTTTGTTCCATGATCTTCTTGAGAGTGTTATCAATTTTATCAAACCGTTGAGTAAGGTCCTCCATCTTCTCCCCAAATATCTTCTTGGATTTTTCTTCAGCTTCCACATTATCGATCAAAAGTTTCTTTTCATCATAAGTCCATAGGATATAAGAAGAGAGATCTGAACTAGCACTCTGCCAGGCCTCATTAACCCCAAGTTTTTGTTGTAATTTCTCAAACTTTATAGAAAGGGAATGATATTTCAGATTCAAACTTTTAATTTCATGAAAAGTCCATCTCATAACCCTGAAAGAGCATAGGGGGGCATCATTTTTGGTCTACAGGACACCCATAGTAACTTCCAGTTTTTCCTCAAATCCTCATACCACAACTTATCATAGGAAGTCATACACTTATCTTTCTTATAAGGAGGCAGACCAGATGGCTCAAAATCCTCATGCTCTAAAGGTGAAATATGAACATCATGGTCAAAAAAGCTCTCATAGTTAGCCAACACTGACACTATACACTTATCCTCAACCTTCTTGACACCACCAACATCAGAAACAAGGGATTTTCCAGCTCTAGTTTTAACGGTGGAAGGGGTAGCCATGTTTGTAGGATCACCCTTACTGGTGTCTCTAGTCATCATATTAGTACCAATATTATTCTTCATTATTGAGGGGGTGGGATGAAATCACAATAGTGTGTCCCACTTTTCGGGACGAAGGAATCCGGTCTACCAAACAAAATTTCATTTTTGATGGCTTCGTGCAAAGTACCCTCTTCATGCAAAGGGGTTAATAGGCTTCGCATGAAGTACCTCACGTAAGGTATTTTACACGAAGTGGGGTCTTCGTCTGAAGTACCCCACGTAGGGTACTTTGTGTGAAGCCCCCTTTGCATCAAGCCATTATTCGCCAATTTTTTTTTTTATAAATTTATGACTACCCATTTGATTTTCACCATTGGCTATGGGAGACTTTTTGGACCCGGGGCTTAGAGCGAACTAGTGACGTCCAGTACGACATCAGCACCTTTTGAGATATTTGACCTCTTCTAATTGTTAGTAGTATCAGGTATATGTATTTTTCTAAATTTTTATTGTAAATTATATGTTTTATATTTATTTTAGTTAATTATTTGTTTTAAATAATGTTTAGTTAGTAGAAATGTTAGAAAGTCATAGTTGAATATTAGAATATGTCAAAAAATTATAGTAGTATGTTAGAAAATCATAGTAAAATGTTAGAATGTGTTAGACAATTGTAGTAGTATTGTTACAAAATCATAGTAGAATGTTAGAAAATGTTGGAAAACATTAAAAAACCATAGTATAAATGTTAGAATATGTTATTTGATGTTAGAAAATTGTAACTTAGTATACATTAGAAAATTTTAGAAAATTGTAACTTAGTATACATTAGAAAATATTAGAAAATTGTAACTTAGTATACATTAGAAAATATTAAAAAATTGTAACCTTGTATGCACTAGAAAATATTTGAAAATTGTAACTTAGTATATGTTAGTACTCTCAAATTTTGGAGAAATTTGGAGTTACTAAGTAAGAATTTCCCTAAAAGGTTGCGGAGAAGGCTCACTTTGAACACTTGCAAAAAGAGGCCTGATGTTTTTTGTAAAAAACCACTTGGGAGACATGTTCCCCACTTATCATTTAGAAAATGGAATAGGTTCCAGCTCTGAGATTTGAGTTTTGACATGTTTTGAAGATAGCCATTTTGAGGCATTTACCCAAATCTGCATTTGTGCATGTTTCTAATTCTCACTAGGTGACTCACTTTGCAGGCGTGTATCTTTGAACAGATTAAGACCCATGACATAAGCATTATTCCAAGGTGTTGTGGCCATAAAATTAAACCTCTATGCAAATTTTCAGATCTCTGAGGAGTCGGATGATAGGTTTTCCAAAGTCATTTTGTTTCCATTTTTATTCAGTTTTTGTGAATGTGGAAGTGCAAAATTAAAATAGCCTAGTTTGAGACTTTACAGTTTGTCCCCTATGATTGGTGAAGATAAAATAATTTTTTCCCTATGTTGTAGACAAGTTTTTCTTCGACCCTATCCATTTATTTATCCTGATGAATATGTTTAACCCTTTTCCCAAGGTCATTCCATTTGTAACTTTTGTTGTTTTAACAGATTTGTGAGTGCAAAAATTTTGGAGACCTACTTTGGGGTTGAATAAAAAATACCAAGTTTATCTTCAGAGTGATCTATTTGTTTGGGTGTGTTTTATTCATGGTTTACTACCAACGTGTTCAATCTGGGTCAACAACAAGTCCATTAGCATACTTTGCTAAGCCCATTCCATTTGCATTTTCTATCAATTTGCCAAATGGTCAAATGCAGAATTCTGAAGTAGCTTACTTTGAGGTCTTGCAAATGTGTATCCGGATGAATGCCTTGGATTATTAAGTTGTCCCTCATATTGTAAGAATGGAGTTGTACCTACCTAGAGATTTGCAGACTTCTACCAATCTGATTGATCACTTTTTTTTGCTGATTCCAAACCCAACTTCTGCATATCTGTTGTGTTTTGGTTTAGAAAGTATTTTCGAAATTGATTTTGTGTATTAATGTCATTTTATTTTTGGACCATTAAAGAAAGTTAGTGATAGTTTCATGATCCTTGTATGAAACTAAATCTATTACCGAGATTTCAGATCATGAGGGTTTTGTTGGTTGAGTTTTCGAAATAAAAAGCAAAGAGGTTTTGTGCAGATTAACAGTGTTTTCAGAATTGTACTTTACTGAATTGCCTTATTCAAAGGTTGGTAATTTTTTGTCGGATGATTGCCTCAGAATGAGGATCCTTTCCCTATACTCTGTATGTGAAAGTGTATTACCGGGATCAGGCTTGGGCCTCAAGGCAATTTTTTATATTGTTTGCAAAGGCCGATCCGGTTGAGATTTATGTTGTTTTGGCATTTGCACTTGTGTAGTTTTCAGAATTGCTATCTTTTGATCACTTACTCCAGGTATGTAGATTTGGATCTGGCAAATCCCTTTGGCATGTGTTTTCACATATCGGAAAAGGGTGTGGGTTTACATTTGTATGATTGTGGGATGCTTCTTGGTCAGTTTTTGAGACCAGTTCCAAAGGCCAGTTGCCATTAGTGTGGCTAGTTTGTAGAAATGTTATGGTTGTTTGAAATGATCATTAATTCAATGTCCTATGATCCATGACCACAGTATGCTATATTTCGATGCATTGAAGAAGATGAAGGAATGTCTCTGGCACTTGAGTTTTTTGATGAAAGATAAAGGGGAACAATGAGAAGTATAGAATTCAAAAGTTATTAAAAGCATATGGGCATTAAAGTTGAACTTTTAAAAACAAATTCATGGATGCCTACGCCATATTGTAACATTTTCTGCACTAAAATTTTCCTTCAAAAGGATTGGTGGGGGACCTTGTTCAGATGACTAGAAGAGGCTATGGTTTTAGAAGATTACAAAGGTTTTAAATTAGCAAGCTAATGCTATTACTGGGAGAATATTTAAATAGGAGTAAATCCATCATACTATGTGCAATGTTTGGGATATAAGTTTTCATTCTGTTGGTATATAAAGCCCAGTCTTCGAGCCTATGCCAGATTCCACCAGAGCCTAAGCAGAAGATTTACACAGACATATGTGGAGATAACTTTCAAAAATTTTAAAACAAAAAACAAATGGCCGGCTTGGGAATAGGAATGGAGACTTGCACAAGAAACAAGTAGACAACATTCTAAAACAATCTAGCCAATATAATTGGCAGGAAATATGTGCAAGTTTGTGGCAAAAGATAGTGTTTTAAAAAATAATCAATTAATTTGCAAATGATATTGCGCTAGACATTGGGTGAAGTCTGTACAATTTGAAAGAAGAGGTGCTACGTAAGTAATGGAAAATGAAAAGAGGATTGCCCAGGAAATATGTGGGGGCCAACGTATGCCAAAGTTAAGTGGATAGTAAAACCAAAGTTTGAAAACAAACTTCATGCAAACACTGTTGACACGTGTAAAGCATTTGGAGACTTATGCATATTTTCAGGGAAGAGACCAGCATGTGTTTGGTTTGGATAGAGCTCGCGCAAGGATGAGTATTAATATTATTAAAACATATTACTACAAATTTTTGTGATTGGCATACATAGATATGTTTTGGTAGAGAGATGGTAAGGCTGCGTTGGGGCCATTGGGAGTGTTTGAAGCTGTGCATTAAATTCAAAAGTCAACGCATTGTTAAACTTTAAAAGATTTGCAGCAAACCCCACGCAAAGCATGAAGTAGTAAGAAAAGAGTCTATGGATGTTTCAAATGTCTACACTAAACAAAATGGAGACCCTGTGCTTTGGAATGAGGAGGGATATGCCAAGTCAGCACAGTTTATAAACTGAGAAGGCTATGCACAAAAACAATGGAAAGTTAAAACTTATAAAGTGTTTGTCCCACATGCACTGGGTTTTGAACTTCAGAGGTGTTTAAGTACAAAATAACTCACTATTCATTGTGAATAGAAATCCAAGAGGCTCCTTGGCGAGCCCTTGGTTGGATGAGTCGCTGGGCGTGGTGGGCCCCTAATTTTGAGGGAAAATGCATGAAAGCTTTAAAAACATCAAAAGGGATTAATCCCACATTGAACCGAAAATGAAACCATGTAATGTTTAAATTATAAATGCCTCATAAGGTAGTTTGAAGAACAAAGAGGAGGCTCTCCACACGCGAGCTTAGAAGGTACCTTGAGAAGCGTGCTCTATCAGTCAACACCCAAAATTTGCAGAGAAATGGCACCAGATGGAGGTGTTGACATGGTGACACATGGCATCTCATTATGCACTTGTAGAGGAGGAAGGTGATCATGGAAATGGCTCACGATTGTGCAATCAAGATGGTTCGACGAGCTACCTGAAATGATGCACGAGCTTGCGACCGAGCCAGTTGTGCAATCACGAACCCAAAAATTGGCCCGTCGCGCAATCACGAACCCAAAAATTGGCCCATCAAAATGACTCACAAGTGAGCGGCCGTACTCATCACTGAGTCACGCAACTTCCAGTCACTCAGTCGTACACCCAAATATACCTAGTCACGAATGTTTCCTGAGGTGATGAAAAAGTCATGCGAGTGGGCGACTCAACTCATCGCACACTCGCACAAAGTTTGCATTGAAGTGAAAAATTGTTGTGACTGAGCAATAATGACCTAGTCACACACTCATAGAGCTAAAAATCAAGCCAGTTAAGGATTACAGGTTGATTTTCAGAGCCAATCAACTTGTGACAAGTGTCCAAATCTGGTGCAGTGTGACAGAAAAGAATAAAATACAGATGTTAAAATGAAATATTATCTCAGTTCAATAGTTAAAGTATTGAAGATGCATTCAAATATTTCAAATTATTCAAAAAGGTGCACAAGAGAAGAGCATTGATAAATGATTTCAGGGGGGGTTTTTATCCAAAATATCAAGTATCATATATCACCGAAAAAGTCTCAAAATGAGGATTTTGATTTTGTGAGCCTTTTCAGCCTAGATTGAAGATATTTTCTGGGAGAAGGACATGTTTTGGTGATTGGATTCATTTTTCCAATTCTTCTATATCTCAGATTCTTCTCAATTGTACAGGGATGGTGAAACTAATGCTCCAAGGCAGCTTTCTAATTTTGTGTGTCTGGTTTTGAGTTCTTTGTTGTGTAAATGTATTGAATCAGAAGATTTTAATGAAAAGAAAATGGAATCCCTTTCTAGTATTTGTTTAATGTCTTTGTGTTTGATCCTGATTCTTTGTGCATAAATTTGTAAGGCATTTTAATGCAGCAATTATAAGGTAACTGTGAATTTGTGTTTTAGTTTCTTACAAGGAAAGAGTAAATCTTATAGTCAATTTCAGAGGTTTCAAGGTTGGATATGAATGTGATGTCAAGGTGTTGGAGTGAAAAGAGTGAAATGTAAGGCATTTCATTTGGGTCCTATATGTTTGGATTTAAAGGGTTTTCTGTGAATGTATATTTATATGACTCTATTGCCCAATAGACAAGGCACTGGTCTTTGCTTCTTTATGCAGTTGTCCTCATTAGTCCATAAAATCAATTCAATTTACGTTTCTATTTAAAGAGCTATAAATGATTGTTAGATTTAGTGCGATGGGCAGGAATCCATCTTATGATTCACTAAAATAAGTGAATCCAATAGGTACACTAGCCTGAGCCTTTGAGCTCTAAGTGTAGGAGGATTATTTGGTCCTTGTTAATTAGCCTTTTCTTTTACAAGGTCAAGGAAAAATGTTAACAGAATGGCGACTCTATTAGGGAATAAGAGATGCAATAATCATGGAAATTTCCTAGAATCTCTGGTTTTCTAAATTTCCAAATCTTTTAATCTATTTTCAAGTTAGCCCATCTCAGTCGATTAACAGAATGACAACTCTACTGGGGAGTTAAGTAAAGTTTCAGTAAAATGGTCAGTGAAATAGGAGATTTATTTCCTTGATTTTCTGTGTTAACTGCACAATCTGGTTGAAAGAAAGAGTCAAGTGATGGAATCTGAAGTTTATTTCAGATCTGTATAAGGATATCTTGGAAGTGTTTTCATTTACAGTAATTATAAGAAAGATTTGTGTGGCTTTGCTGATTAGAGAGAACCTAGAAATAAAGTATATATGCCAAATGGTTTTTGTTGTTAGAAAACTTTCCTCTACAAGGAGGTGGCGACTCTATGTTGAAAAGAACCCGATGGAGCTATCAAGAAGGCTCTAGATCTGCCAAATTTCTAGTCAAAGAAATAAGAACATCAGTTGCAATTCCTTTCAGGTAATCCTTATATTTTCATGTGAAAGAAAAGTTCCTTATGAAGTGAAGTAGCACTAAGAAAAGGAAATAATGGCGATAAGTTGATATGCTTCTCGGTTGTTGAATGTATTTTGTGTACTCTTGAGAAGTATGTCTATATTTTGATCTCATGCTCATTTGGGAGAGAAGTTGGTAATGCAAGTGAAGCCATGAATTCCAGTCAGCCACAACCCTATATTTTAAGGAGGGGTTTCAGTAATAAATTATATGCAGCTCTGAATTTTGAAGGTATTCATAGTTACCCAAATGTTTTTCCACCTGAAATCTGAGAAACATTGCCTAGATTCAGTGGTGAGAGAGATGAGAATGCTAAAAAGCACTGTAAAAGGTTAATGGACTTTATTAAGGATTTTGACATTGAATGGGAGGATAGTGTCATGAAGTTGTTTGTCCAAACTTTAAAAGATAATGGTAGGGACAAGTTTTCTGTTTTACCAGCTCGTTCAATTTCTTCTTGGGATGAATTACATGTTGCCTTTATGGAACAATTTGGTGAGAGAATGAATTTGAGTGATGTATTTACTGATTGGTTGAATCTTAAGATTACAAAAGATGAACTAGTTCCTTATTTTAATATCAGATTTGCAAGAGCTTTACATGAAATACCTGAAAAATATAGACCCGAAGATGATATATGTGTTATAGTTTACTTTGATGCATTTGAAAAGAAGATGAATTATAGGTTGAGAGACAAGGGACCTAAGACTTTGCATCAGGCTTTTAGGACAGCAATAGATATTGAGAACAGTGTCAAATACAGATTGACCAAGAACCATTTCTCTAGAGGGATTTTCTGGCAAAATACATTTGAAAATGGACAAGAGTATTGTGAAAAGTTTGCAGGTCCAAGTAGGTGTACATTGATACCTCTACTTTGGTGTCTAATCAGGTCTTGAATTCAGGTTTGAATAGATGTATGGTTAGTAATCCTTTGTTGCATACTGAAGAAACTTATAATGATGACAACAATACATGTTTCCAAGAAATGGTAGCAATGAATGATGTTTCAAATACTTATAATGCTGACTTGCTCAATGAATCTTTGCCTTACAAAGTTATGTCACAAATACCCTCTCATTTTGATCCTATATGCAATGATACTAACAATGTTTTGAATGCTGAAAAGGATGTATGTGTTTTACACTCCTACGAGGATCAAGAGGATGCTGAAATTTATGTTTCACAAGAAAGAGATAAGTTGGGAAATGCTAATTCATTGTTATTATGTGAGCATAATGTAGCATGGGAAGATAAGAGCATTTGTGGAAATGAATGCGACTCAGCATGTGAAGGTAAGAGTATCTTCACCAATTCTGAAAATAATCTTTTGCATCCGCATGATATAAATGAGTTTGGTATTAAGAGCTTTGAAATGGATTTGGTATCAAAACTTAAAGAAAGAGGGATAGTAAATGAGGGTCTTCCTTATGAGATGGAATATGATACTATCTGACAACTTTAACATGATATTATGAATGAAAATATGATTGAGGATCAGTTAGTTGGGTCTTTTCAGTCAAAGGGTAAAGTGCTAGATGAGTGTGTTTTTGAAATCCCTTCATTTAATAATGATCTGCTTCAGCATATGAATTGTTTGTGTGATGAAAATCCTACACATGATGAGAAAATTGAGGATGATTGGTGTCTTTCCCCATCTCCTCTGGTTGAAGAAGGTAGTATGAATTTGTTATCCACTTTTTTGTCTATTGATAAAGGTGTTGAATCTACTTATAATGATAGATCTCTAATTTTGAGTCATATGTTGAAAGTGATTATGACAGTGATTATGACAGCAGGGATACTAATGTCTTCAAAGTTTTTATTAATGATGCATTTGATGAGGACATTGATATGGATCAGTCATCCCTTTTTTACCATGTTCATATGGGAGAAAACATGGTGTTGTAAATCCATTGTTTGAGGAATGCATTCAGTTTTCAGATTTGATCTATTCTGATTTTGATGTTGAAAATGTGTCAATATGCAGTAAGAGATCAGATTGTGTCTCTTCCCGGGCTAAAAGTGATTGTGAGTCTGAATTTTCATTTGATGAGTCCATTTTTCCATGTAATGAACAGGGCTATGATGTTGATCAGCCGGCTTCTTATGACCACGTGGGTAATTTGAAAGTGGAGGAGGTTTCCAATCCATGTTTTGAAGAACATGCTGATATGTCTTTCCATTGTGAAGTTTTTCCAGATTTTGGTGTTCAGGGATTATGTGAGTATGAATCATTTACTTTCTTTATGGATTATCCGGCTAATGAGGGGGCAATGCAAATGGGGTTTGATAGTTCTTATGATGATGCATTTCCTTCTTGTCATGGTTCATATTTTCTGACATTTGTTGATGTGAAGAATGAGTTTCATTCTTTTGATTATGATGAATCCGATGGAATAATTTCTAAAGGTGTGAAAGGAATTGTAAATAAGTTATTCTTCATTTTTATGATTCCTTGTGAGTTTGAGCAGCAGCTGTATGAATACATTTTCAGTTTAATATTTGTATGCCAAGAAGAGAACCAAATTTTTGATAGAGGCAAGTGTTGGTTTCAGTTTTGAAAGGGCTTGAGGTTTTTATAAAAAATGTATACATTGTATAGTTGCTTTATTTTCAGTTGTGTTTGGTTTTTGGTTTCCAATAAAAGTTCCCTGTTTGAGAAGAGAGTGAAGGGAATAGAGAAGAGATATAAGTAATGTTTTAAAGAGAAGAGAGAAGTCAAAAATTAGATTTGTTCTTGAATGGTCTATTGTACCAAGAGATTTTGGATCCTCTACATGCCCACATGGAGCAAGCATCCCTAGATAGAGCCACTGTTAGTACTCTCAAATTTTGGAGAAATTTGGAGTTACTAAGTAAGAATTTCCCTAAAAGGTTGTGGAGAAGGCTCACTTTGAACACTTGCAAAAAGAGGCCTGATGTTTTTTGTGAAAAACCACTTGCGAGACATGTTACCCACTTATCATTTAGAAAATGGAATAGGTCCCAGATCTTAGATTTGAGTTTTGACATGTTTTGAAGATAGCCATTTTGAGGTGTTCGCCCAAATCTGCATTTATGCATGTTTCCAATTCTCACTAGGTGACTCACTTTGTAGGCATGTATCTTTGACCAGATTAAGACCCATGACATAAGCATTAGTCCAAGGTGTTGTGGGCATGAAAGTGAACCTCTATGCAAATTTTCAGATCTTTGAGGAGTTGGATGATAGGTTTTCCAAAGTCATTCTATTTGCATTTGTATTCAATTTTTCTGAATGTGGAAGTGCAAAATTAAAATAGCCTAGTTTGAGACCTTACAGTTTGTCCCCTATGATTGGTGAAGAGAAAATAATTTTTTACCTATGTTGTAGAAGTTTTTCTTTGACCCTATCCATTTATTGATCCTAATGAATCTGTTTGACCCTTTTCCCAAGGCCATTCCATTTGTAACTTTCGCTATTTTAACAATCTGTGAGTGCAGAAATTTTGGAGGACTACTTTGGGGTTGAATAAAAAACAACATGTTTATCTTCAGAGTGATCTAATTTTTTGGGTGTGATGTAGTCATGTTTTAATACCAATGTGTGCAATCTAGGTCAACGAAAAATCCATTTTCATACTTTGCTAAGCCCATTCCGTTTGCATTTTCTATCAATTTGCCAAATGGTCAAATGTAGAAATCTGAAGTAGCTTACTTTGAGGTATTGTAAATGTGTATCTGGATGAATGCCTTGGATAATTGAGTTGTCCCTTGTTTTTTAATCATGGAGTTGTACCTACCTAGAGATTTGTAAACTTCTACCAATCCGATTGATCACTTTTCTTTGCCGATTCCAAACCCAACTTCTGGATATCTGTTGTGTTTTAGTTTCGCAAGTGTTTTAGAAACCGACTTTGTGTATTAATGCCATTTGATTTGTGAACCATCAAAGAAAGTTAGTGATAGTTTCATGATCCTTGTATGAAACTAAATCTATTACCGAGGTTTCTGATCATGAGGGTTTTGTTGGTTGAGTTTTCAAAATAAAAAGAAAAGAGGTTTTGTGCAGATTAACAATCTTTTCAAAATTGCACTTTACTGAAATGCCTTCTTCAGGGTTGGTAATTTTTTTTCAGATGATTGTTTCAGAGTGAGGATCGTTTCCCTATACTCTGTATGTGAAAGTGTATTACAGAGATCAGGCTTGGGCCTCAAGGAAATTTTTTATATTGTTTTCAAAGGTCGATCAGGTTGAGATTTATGCTCTTTTGACATTTGCACTTATGCGGTTTTCAAAATTGCTATCTTTTGATCAGTTACTCCAGGCATGTAGAATTGGATCCAACATATCCGTTTGGAATGTGTTTTCACATATCGAAAAAGGGTGTGGGTTTACGTTTGTATGATTATGGGATGCTTCTTGGTCAGTTTTTGAGACCAATTCCAAAGGCTAGTTGCCATTAGTGTGGTCAGTTTGTAGAAATGTTATGGTTATTTGAAATGATCATTAATTCATTGTCCTATGATCCACAACCACAATAGGCTATATTTTGATGCATTGAAGAAGATGAAGGAATGTCTTAGGAATTTGAGTTTTCTGATGAAAGATAAAGGGGAACAGTGTGAAGTATAGAATTCAAAAGTCATTAAAAGCATATGGGCACTATAGTAGAACTTTTAAAAACAAATTCATGGATGCCTATGCCATATTTTAATGTTGTCTGCACTAAAATTTTCCTTCAAAAGGATTGGTGGGGGACATTGTTCAGATGACTGGAAGAGGCTATGGTTTTAGAAGATTACAAAGGTTTTAAATTAGCAAGCTAATGCTATTGCCAGAAGAATCTTTAAACAGGAGTAAATCCATCATACTATGTGCAATGTTTAGGATATTAGTTTTCATTGTGTTGGAATATAAATCCCAGTCTTCAAGCCTATGCTGGATTCCACCAGTGCCTAAGAAGAAGATTTGCACAGACATATGTGGAGATAACTTTCAAAAGTTTTAAAACAAAAACCAAATGGCTAGCGTGGGAATAGGAATGGAGAATTGCCCAGAAAATAAGTAGAGAACATTATAAAACAATCTATCCAATATAATTGGCAGGAAATCACACAAGTTTGTCGCAAAAGATAGTGTTTTAAAAAATAATCAATTAATTTACAAATGATATTACACTGGACATTGGGTGAAGTCTATGCAATTTGAAAGAAGAGGTGTTGTGTAAGTAATAGAAAATGAAAGAAGGAATGCACAGGAAATATGTGGGGGCCAGTGTATGCCAAAGTTAAGTGGATTGTAAAACCAAAGTTTGAAAAAAAACTTCATGCAAACACCATTGACAAGTGTAAAGCATTTGGAGACTTATGTAGATTTTTAGGGAAGAGACAAGCGCGTGTTTGGTTTGGACAGAGCTCGCATAAGGATGAGGATTATATTATTAAAACATATTACTACAAATTTCTATGATTGGCATACATAGATATGTTTTGGAAGAGAGATGGTAAGGCTATCCTGGGGCCATTGGGAGTGTTTGAAGCTGTGCATTAAATTCAAAAGTCAACGCATTGTTAAACTTTAAAATATTTGCACAAAAACCCCATGCAAAGCATGAAGTAGTAAGAAAAGAGTCTGTAGATGTTTCAAATGTCTGCGCTATACAAAATGGAGACTCTACACTATGGAATGAGGAGGGATATGCCAAGTCAACACAATTTATAAACTAAGAAGGTTGCACACAAAAACAATGGAAAGTTAAAACTTATAAAGTGTTTGTTCCACATGCACTAGGTTTTGAACTTCAGAGGTGTTTAAGTATGAAATCACTCACTACTCATTGTGAATAGAAATCAAAGAGGCTCCTTGGTGGGCCCTTGGTTGGATGAGTTGCTGGGCATGGTGAGCCCCAAATTTTGAAGGAAAATGCATGAAAGCTTTAAAAACATCAAAAGGGATTAATCCCACATTGAACTGAAAATGAAACCATGTAATGTTTAAATTGTAAAGGCCTCACAAGGTAGTTTGAAGAACAAAGATGAGGCTCTCCACACGCGAGCTCAGAAGGCACCTCAGGAAGCATGCAAAATTGGTCGATGCCCAAATTTTGTAGATAAATGGTGCCAGATGGAGGTGATGACATAGCGACATGTGGAGGCTCATTGCACACTCCTAGAGGAGGAAGGTGATCACAGAAATGGCTCGTGATCGAGCTCGTCGTGCTGGTTCAATGAGCTGCCAGAAATGATGTGCGAGCTCACGACTTAGCCAGTCACGGACCCAAAAATTGGCCCGTCGCACAGTCGCGCATGAGAATCAAGATGATCAAAATGACTTGCAAGTGAGAAACCAAGCTTATCGTGCAGTCGTGCACCTTCCAGTCACTTAGTCGCACACCCAAACATGCCCAATCGCAGAGTCGTGCATGTTTTCCAAGGCGATGAAAAAGTCATGTGAGTGGGCGACTCAACTCGTCGTGCACTCACGCAAAGTTTGCATTGAAGTGAAAAAGTAATGCAACTGAGCGATAATGGCCTAGTTGCGCACTCACAGAGGTAAAAATGGAGCCACTTAAGGATTACAGGTGGATTTTCAGAGCCAATCAACATGTGACAAGTGTCTGAAGCTGGTACAGTGTGAGAGAAAAGAATAAAATACAAATGTTAAAATGAAATATTATCTCAGTTCAATAGTTTAACTATTGAATATGCATTCAAATATTTAAAATTATTCAAAAATGTGCATGGGAGAAGAGCTTTGATAAATTATTTTAGGGGGTTTTTTTTCCAAAATATCAAGTATCATATATCACCGAAAAGGTCTTAGAATGAGGATTCTAATTTTGTGAGCCTTTTCAGTCTAGATCAAATCATATTTTGGTAGTTATAGAAAGAAGCAGTTGCAAATATTTTTTGGGAGAAGAAGGATAGGTGTCAATGACTGAATTTGTTTTTCCAATTCCTCTATATCTCAGATTCTTCTCAATTCTACAGTGATGGTGAAATTAATACAATGCAGCTTTCTGATTTTGTGTGTCTGGTTTTGAGTTCTTTATTGTGTAAATGTATTGAATTAAAAGTTTTTAATGAAAAGCAAATGGAATCCCTTTGTAGTATTTGTCTGATGTCTTTGTGTTTGATCCTGATTCTATGTGCATAAATTTATAAGGCATTTTAATGTACCAGTTATAAGGTAACTGTGAATTTGTGTTTTAGTTTCTTTCAAGGAAAGAGTAAATCTTATAGACAAGTTTAGAGGTTTCAAGGTTGGATATGAATCTGATGTCCAGGTGTTGGACTGAAAAGAGTGAAATGTAAGGCATTTCATTTGGGTCCTATATGTTTGGATTTAGAGGGTTTTCTGTGAATGTATATTTATATGACTATGTTGCCCAATAGACAAGGCACTGGTCTTTTCTTCTTTATGCAATTGTCATCATCAATCCCTAAAATCAATTCAATTTACTTTTATGTTTAAAGAGTTGTAAATGATTGTTAGATTTAGTGCGATGGGCAAGAATCCATCTCATGATTCAGTGAAAGAAGTGAATCAAATAGGTACACCCGCCTGAGCTTTGGAGATCGAAGTGTAGGAGGATTGTTTGGTCCTCATTAATTAGCCTTTTCTTTGACAAGGTCAGGGAAAAACACTAACAGTATACATTAGAAAATATTAGAAAATTGTGATTAGAATGTTAGCAAATGTTATAAAATTATAACTTAGTATGTTAGAAAATGATAGAAAAATGTCGTGGAATGTTAGCAAATGTAAGAAAATAATTACAAAACATTATAAACCATAGTAGAAATGTTAGAAATGTTAGAAAGCACTAAGATCTTATAAAATTTATTAAAAATATTTCTTTTTAGATTTCTTTTAAAGTTAGTAAATTTATTAGGAATCTCTCCCTATAAATTGTGTACATATATATTTTAGAGTTACATGTATATATGTTATTCATGTAGAGTTAGATGTTAAAATATTATCCTAGGAGGACCGAGCCCTAGTACATCCTAGTACACTTTAAGAACCCAATTAGGACCCTTTAAAACACCTAGGATGACCTATTAGAACTCTTTAAGAATACCTAGGACCCTTCAGACCTAATAGGACCTATTAATTTACCAATTAGTACATCCAAGGACCCTTTAGGACTATTACTACACCCTAGGTTCCTTTAGGACCCCTATTGTGACATAAAACTCTTTAAGGACCCTTAGGATTCTTAAGACCTAGAATAGGACCACTTAAGACCTAATAGGACCTCTTAACACATAATAAGACTAGACTTAAGACCTAATAGGACTGATATTAAATATTAAAACCAATTAGTACTTCCTAGAATCCTTAAGACCTAATAAGACCACTTACTTGACCTAATCAGACCTATTAATACTTATTAATGTACATCTAAGGACCCTTTAGGACTATTAGTACACCCTAGGTCCCTTTAGGACCCCTATTGTGACATAAAACTCTTTAGGAACCCTTAGGATCCTTAAGACCTATAATAGGACCACTTAAGACCTAATAGGACCCCTTAAGAATTAATAAGACTGGACTTAAGACCTAGTAGGACTAACATGACATATTAAAACTAATTAGTACATCATGTGACCCTTAAGACCTAATAAGACCAGTTACTTGACCTAATAGGACCTATTAATACCAATTAGTACTGTACATCCAAGGACCCTTTAGGACTATTAATACACCCTTGGTCCCTTTATGACCCCTATTGTGACATAAAACTCTTTAAGAACCCTTAGGATCCTTAAGACCTAGAATAAGACCACTTAAGACCAAATAGGACCCCTTAAGATTTAATGAGATTGGACTTAAGACCTAGTAGGACTAGTATGACTGATTAAAACTAATTAGTACATCCTAGGACCCTTAAAACCTAATAAGACCACTTACTTGACCTAATAGGACCTATTAATACCAATTAGTACATCCAAGTACCCTTTAGGACTATTAGTACACCCTAGGTCCCTTTAGGACCCCTATTGTGACATAAAACTCTTTAAGAAACCTTAGGACCCTTAAGACCAAGAATAGGACAACTTTAGACCTTTAATAGGACCCCTTAAGACATAATTAGGGTAATAGGACCTATTAGTAGGAAATACCTGACCTAGTATTGTAAATTTATGTATAATTTTATATATTCATATATTTGTTTCCATTTTACACACAATTATAACATGTAATCAAGTACTTAATTGTTAACACTTATCTTTCATGTACATTACATCTCGATGGCCACTAAGGATGTACCGGCCCAAGCTATAACATCTCAGGATGCACCTCACACTCTTGACCTGGAAACTATTTTTTAGACTGCTCAGGTAGAGATGGATCGACTTAGAGAGTCGATCCATACATCTAAGCTAGGTGGCATATATACAAAGGTATTTGTAACATTATATTGAGGAGTTTGGTGGATATGACTGCTAAATTGAGATCCCACTCTTCCTTCACACCACAGGTTGTTGATACTATTTTTTGAGAGTTGAGAGCTGAGGTATCGGGTGATGTTTCCTTGGAGATGGTCCAGAGCTGTGTCTACAAGGAAATCACCAAACGAGAGGTTTTCTCATTTTATGAGGGCAAGCCCAAGGTGAGGGCATATCAGGTTACATGGTCTGAGATTTATTATATCGCACGCATGATATACACTCATTTTCTTGCAACACATGGCCTTTGTCCTAATAATGACCAGATTCTCTTATATTTTGCACAACAGTTGTATGCTGAGTTTTGTTTGTGACTCAGGTTCAACTATTTAGTTCTTCTTGGATATTACGGTCAGGGGCATAGTAGAGTTGCCGACTCTGATCAGTATCATAGGGCTGATTGAGTTGTACGTACTCGTAGAGAGATGGTTGGGAAAAGGACTCTGACAATGACACTGGTGATGGCTTCTACTGCAAATAGAGTGGTCATTGCTTCCTAGAGGGGAGTAGTGGACAGGATAGGGGAGATTGATTCTACAACCACCTCTATCACTTCAGATACAGTGGGAAGATATATTTTGACTAGACCAAGTCGAGCCAGATAATCTTTTGAGGCTTCATCTAGTACTACTATAGGGGTTAGTGATGAGGCATATAGAGTTGCAAGTCTTCCTCCACCTAGAGAGATACAAGCACTTTCTAGACATAATAGTCATTCAGATGTGGTGCTTTACTTTTTGGAGGATCTCTTGTAGTCATATTCTTATATTGTAGACATGTAGGGGATCCCACTACTCTCAGTCAGAGATGTCATCAGACTTGCACAGGGTCTTGTAGTTCCACTGACACAGGACACACCATCTAGTTAGGCACAACATAGTTCACAGCACTCTACAGAGTGCTTTGCACCCACATATCAGTCTACAGCTACAGAGCCATGTATACAGGTTGGCGATGTACACATCATAGTTGAGGGCATAGACACATTTGATGAGTAGTTATGTGGGTTGAGTCAAGTAGACACTAGCATTGATTTTGGATCATTTATGGATTTTTTATTGCACCTTGGTGGTTTAGGCTCTACAACACTCCCCTCCTAGCTACACACACCCCTACACTCTTCATTACTAAAGATGTTCAGGACTTGAGGTTGTGTGGGTTGTGTATTTTCCATTGATGATATGAGGGTGGAGCGTGTTGATGATCCTCTTAGTCCTGAGACCTAGGTATATAAAGTTATCTTTTCTCCTTTCCAGGAGTTTTAGTGAAAAAATATTTATAGATGTGTGTATTGATGTTTTTTCAATGTATAATATTTTGTAGGCACAATTAGCAGAGCACATTACCTCTAGTGTGGGCTCAGAGCATCTTCATATGAGCATCTTCATATGAGAGATTCAGTACATGTGAGACCTACTAGTAGTTAGGTAAGTTTTAAATATATTTAGGTTTAAGCATGCATGTGTACACTTGTAACATGTATTTATATTTTTCAAGTACCTTACATAATATATACTATGCACATATATATAACCAACTATTTTAATAAATTTGCATGTGTTAGTTGCTACTTCATAGCCAGAGGATGATTGTGACACTCGGGCAAAGCACATTACCACTAGTCTTTTATCAGAGCATCTTCATATGAGAGATTCAATAGATGTGACACCTGATAGTGGTCATGTAATTTTTAAATATATGTAAGTTTAAACATGTATTTATAATGTTTCAAGTATTTTACATTATTATTATATACATGCATTTATATTCGCAGGGATCAGTTGCTGCTTCACATCTAGAGGATGCTTGTGGTAGTCGATTAGAGGTTTTCTTTGTTCGCATGCACCTAGATGACTCCCTAGTTTAGGACATGTTGCACAGATCTTTGATTTGAGAATCATTATATATGTCATGAATATATGTTTAATATTTTCAGTTTATGATTCGAGACATATATTTATATGCTATCCAAACCTCTAGACATAGATGATTTATGATTTTACATTATATAGATTTATAGATCTAGTTTTGTTTGATTAGATGGTTTTATTTGATTATATGATTTTATTAGATAGTTTCATTTGATTAGATGATATGATTTGATTAGATGGTTTCATTTGATTAGATGATATGATTTGATTCAATGGTTTCATTTGATTAGATGATATTATTTGATTAGATGGTTTCATTTGATTAGATGATATGATTTGATTACACAATTTAAGTATTCTAACTTATAAGCATGGACAATCAAAGCATACATAAGTAATCTAAAAAATATCATAAAAAATAAAAAGTTAATACATGTAACTAATTAACAACTCATACAATAGTTCCAAGTGGTAAATGTCTCTCCATGTTTGGAATTGTTGTGCTTGCCACTTTACAAAAAAAGCATGATGAATGTAGGGTGGAATCAATTTTTAAAATTTGTCCATAAATACTCCAAAATTTATCTCCTCTTCAACATATTCTAACCTTTTGGATTACTTCCCAAATTTTGTTTCATTCTTTAAATATTTGTAAGTCTTGCAATTTACCATCTTTTTTACATCAATGTTTTCATTTTTCAAAGGAAAAAGAGTCAAATAAGCACATGTTTGACATATTCCTTTTATGAAATTTATTTCTCCAGCTGCATCATCTCTTTTGTCACATGAAATGGATGATATGAAATCAATTTGTCTACTAGGAGGAGAATTTTCAAAACCATAAGTGTCTTCTACAAAATTTTGAAAAACCTGATAGTGGAGATCAAATTCAATATGATAACAAAAACAACAAGTTTCAAACACTTTGTTTGTCCTGATATAATATGGCTTCAATCTTTCAAACAATGTTTTCCCAATATTTATATTAGGATTTGAATACAAAATGACACATACATTTCATGTTGTTTTGTGTCCAACCAATGTTTCATATGATATTCATATTGATTAGCTGAAATTCTATGTCTGATAACATCTCTACTGTTTGATGAAGGACATGTATTATCATTCCAAAATAATGTGACCAAATTATTGATTCCTCCATCAATCCTATTAGAACAAGGAGCTCTTCACATGATTTCTCAATTACATTCCGAGGTTCTATCATCCAAAAGTATTCTCCTATTAACATATCGTAATATTGTTTTTCTACTAAAACCAATCTTAAATGAAACTGAAGATATTTGTCTTTTACGGAGCATAGTGGTACCTACAATGGATGTCAACATAAATTTTCTTATAATGGTCTTATCTTTAGTTGGAGATCACTTCCCTAGCTGGTTCAAACCTTTCCTAAGAATTTTCAATCATATTAGTTTGCATGTCAACAACTTCTCTCTTCTTTGATGTTGTGTCTATACCCAATAATTTTAATGCCCCCCTTCCAACTTTTTGTTTATAATTATAACTGAAAGCAATTGGGCTTGTTCAAGTATTTCAAAATTATCAAATTTAGCCTATTTTTCTCTTGATATCCTATTTATTGAATTCTTCTTAGCAATATTTAATGGTTGAACATTAGCAAGTGATCTCATTCTCCACATCCATTATAAGTAAATGATCCAAGTTTCTATAATTAATATTTCTCTTTACAGTTTGAGATAAATTTATGAGTTCATCCATACGAGTAGGAGCACATGAACCTGACCCTTCTCCAACATCAATTTCTTGAGCTTCCATAGGGAGTGATCTTGACCCTTCTTCAATGTGCAATTCTTCAACTTGACTTGACCCTCCTACTTGAGCTTGTCATTCACCTTCTTTAGTTTTATGATAATATGCCAATGTAGCTTCACGATTTCTTTTTTCGGTGCTAGGTGACCTTTTTCTAGTAGATTTAATTTGTCTTCCCTTCTTGTTCCCCATTTCTTCTCCCCAAAACATGTCTTCCAAAAGATCGACAATAAAAATTCTCTTCTTCAAAAAATACTTTGATCTAATATTTCTCATCTCCAAAATTATACCTTTGAAGAAATAGAAATAGAAATCCTTCTCCAAAAAATACCTTTATAAAAAATGATTAATAATAGAAGAACTGTATTAACTTACTGCAGAAAAAACTTTACATTTATACCATTCAAAATTGAAAAAAAAAAACAAATTCATAATTAGCCAACCTACTTCGCATGAAGTAGGTTGGGTAAAATTCTGGCGGGATCTTTCTTGCCAAAATTTTCACATGGGGGTCTTCACGCAAAGACTCTTCCTATGAAGCCCCTTAGATGCCTTCGTGCAAAGGGGTGCTTCGCTCGAAGACCCCTAAATTGAAATTTTGCCCTCAAAAAAAGAAAAATCCAAAAAATGGCCTTTCAAGGCCTGGGACAAGGACCAAACAAGATACTTTTCCAAAACACATGATGTCAAATGATGCTATTCAGAACAATATTTCTAATGAATATAATTTTAATACATATTGAGTTCATTATCACTTTCAAATATTACTTTGACTAAACATAGGTTCTTTGGTCATTTAACACCCTGTCTCTACAAGGCTTCGGGAAAATAGTAAATTACAAAAAAAATTATGAAAAATATGTATGAAAAGAGTATGAGTTTCACCTTTCTATAAAAAAAAATAGAAAAATGAATTTCAATATATACAGATCAAGTTAGAGTGATCCAAGTGACCTTATATCTAAATTACAATTAGTGTCACTTTAGAACTTAATAAACTATGAAATATTGACACAATATGAATGAAACCAATTATATCCTTTAGATATTTAACTTATAAATATAATCTTGAAATAAGTACATCATTATCATATTTAAAAAAAAAGTTATGCTAATCCAAGTTACAGTCACTTCTTAACAACACAGTTTTTTCACACAAACCACTTTTCGAAGAAGAAGGAAAAATGAATTTACATGAATTTTAAATATTTTTAAAAATATATTTAGAAACTAGAAATAAAATTATAAAAGACTCTAGTTTACATCATCTTCAAATTCCTAATAGTTTTGCGACAACAAGTGTTCGAAAGTGATGTTTTTTCTTAGAATGTTGATCTCTGGGTCAAAGTTGGCCAAAAAGTGGGACACACTATTGTGGGATCACTCGGGTGGGTTCGAAAAACTCCTCCTCCTCCTCATCAATGTCAATTTGTACCTTCACCTCAAACTTGTTGGCTTTGAAAGTACCATCCTTACTAGAAACAACTTTCTTCTTTCTAGCAATAGGGCTAGGAGTAATTTCCTCCTCACTTTCAAGTCAGTTTGCATACCTTTATTACCCTCATACTTTTTGATATTCAAAGTGCTAGTCACCTTCTTTCTCATGGAGCACTTAGGATTTCTAGTCGAAGGAGGAGGAGCCTCCTGATCGTCCTTCTTAGTCTCCCATCCCTGGTCAAACACTTCTGAATCATTTTTCTCCTCTTCATCCATATAAGAGATATGTTTGCCACGGGTATCAAGAACCCTAGCCTAGAATTGTTCAAAGAGAAACAAAATAAGCCCTTAATGAAGAACCAGGTTACTTAGATTCTTCCTATGCTCTTTAATGTTGGCACTAAGAGATGAGAGAAAAAAGTATGGAAAATATACTAAAATCTTGTGCCTAAAGTGATTCGGGAAAATGAAATGACATCCATGAACCCTAAACTATCTACCATCTAGAGTGAAATATTCCTTAATTAGCTGTAAGACCTTACCCCACAAAGGCTTAATTTGTTTAGGCTCATAGTAGGTGTTTTCACCTTTAACTATCACATCTTTTTCTTCTTCAATTTTTGGAAATCTTCTCATGACATTGTGAGGAGTCTTTCTCTCCTTGGAATATATTTGTTACTTTTATTTTTGTGATTTTATTCATTCTAGAGTTCAAATAAAAGTTGAGAATGATGTGAAAGAAATTATATGAAAGCTATGGTTTTAGATGTGTGTTCTCCTTGGATTTTTAAGGAACAATACATACCTTTTATAAAGGGAAGACTGGTTTTACAAGGACCAAAAACAATGGTTGATTTTTAAGGAACTATGCTTGATTTTAAATATTCTTTTTGACAACATCTTCTAATTTTTGAGTTAGAATTTTAAAAGATGAAGATAAAAATGAAATCAAAAGAAATAAGATTTTAGAAAGAAATTTTATTTCAAAGGTAGAGGTAAAAAGAGCTTGTGTTTTATGGAAGAATATTTTTCTAAGGGAGAAGATACTAATAAAACTATTGAAGAATCATATTTTAGCTATCTCACAAAGAAGGGATCAAGTTACGTTGCATGCTAAAGTTGTTGCAGGTGTATGGATTATAGATTTCAGTTGTTCAATTTATTTGATACGAGATAAAAGAATATTTATTAGACTTGAGGAATATGATGGTGAAGAAATTGGATTTCTTGGACAAGGAAGTGCTCCAATCAAAGCCATAGGAACCATTTCAATTGATGGTAACTATAGAACTGATGGTGTTTACTATGTTGAAAGTTTGAAACATAATTTGTTCAGTGTTAGTCAAATGTGTAATGAGGGCAATAAAGTTAGTTGAAAAAATAACGGTTATACTATTAGGAAGAAACAAACTAGAAAAATAGTTGTTGAAGATTTTAGAATTGTTGGTAATATCTACTATTATCAAGATAAGTGTTAAAATATGTGTTTTCTTACCCAATATAGTGGTAGATGGGGAGATAATGTAGAAATGAAAGTTGACCAAGACTATTCTCTAGAAAAAGATAGTGAAGAAGGAAAGGTTGAATCAGAAGATCTGGTACAATAAGAATGGATTATGATAGAACACATGAAAGATGAAACCAATAAGGACATGTTAGACCTAAAGAGGATAGTGAAATTAAAGAAAGGAGGAGAAGAAAATGATGTAGATTCAATTATAGTAGATCATAAATTTGAAAATAAAAATGCAAACTTGAATGATAAGAAGCATGAGCATAGAAAAAGAATATGGTTGATAAGAATCATAAAAAAGACTTCAAGGAAAATCACAAACTATTTGAAGAAGGTAAAAATGATGCATAAAATCAAGACAAACTGATCGAAGGTAGTTGAATATTGGAGAATAAAAATATCAGATATAGAAGAAAAAACAAAAGAATTTAGGAGATAAGAAGAAGAAGACAACACATAATCCAAGACATCAGAAGAAAATGAAGAATCTAGTGTAGACAAGGGACATAAAAAGGATGATTAATCAAAGATCCCCTTCTATTTCCTTTAGATACTCTTTTTATTTGATAGTATTTATTTCTATTGTAAAGTAATGGATATAGAATCAATGATTGTAGTATGTTGAGAAGGATTCTAGTTATCAATGGAATATGTTACCATTGTAATAAGTTAGGACATAAGGCAGTTCAATATAGAAGAAAAATAGTAGAATAAATGAGAATCAAAATATTAAACACTTCAATGGCTACTTTATGGTTGCAATGGATATGGATACAGGAAAATGGAATGTAATATAAATAAAAAAGTAAAAAACAATGAAATAAAAAAAGTAAAAAAGGAAGTTATGATTTACGATAAATGTATCAAGGAAGGACACATTGAAAGATTATTCAAGGGTGTTATGGTTTTCTATAGATGCAATAAGGCTGGAAATATTGCTAAATTATATAATTTTGTAGAAGAAGGTGACTATTTAACTATTGCAGAAGACTTAAGAGAAAGAAACATAATATATTTATTGTGGAACATAGAGGGTGTATTTGATGGTTGTCTGGTATCCATTCTAGATGTTGTTTCCTCATATGTCAAATGATTTAGATTGCAAGATCTAAGGGAGAATTTTCCTAAGTTTTTCCCCTCAAGGCTAGATGCTAGGAATCTTCTCAACAAAATAATGAGATATGAATATTTCTTTGAAGAAAATATTTTTAATTTGTGGTCCAAAAAAGGATTTTTTGGATAATAATGATTTCTTATATGGATTAAAATTCTCATGTATCTAGTGCTTTTCAAATTAAGAAACATTTGAATAATAATGTAGTTCTTCATAAGTTAATAAGTTTGTGGGACTACATCTTTACTATTTGGTTAAGAGAAAATAATAATTTCTATTACATAGGGGCGAACCCACAATAGTGGGTAACAATTTTTTGGAGGAAGCAATTCCTCCTCAAATTTGGGAACAAACGGATTTAGTTAGGTACTTTGATAGAAATTACTTTCTATCAAAATTAATTAGTTTCTATCAAAAGTACTTTCTATCGAAAGTCATTTAGTAAGGACAATTTGATGAGTTAAAAAACTAAGTACTTTCAATCGAAACTAACTAGTTTCTATCGAAAGTCCCTGAGTAAGGGAAATTTACAGAGGTTTACAAAATTCTTGCGATTTCATTGCTTCGAGGCTCAATCGCAAGGCTCAAATAGAATAATAAGGATACGTCCTTTTTCATAGCACAAGAACTCCAAACAAGCTTTCTAACGATTATAGATTTGACATTTTTGAGTTTATAAAGTATATTATTTTTTACTTTAATCGAATGTAGGTTTTTCATCAAATATAAACCTCTGAGTTTGACTCTCAATGAAACATAGCAGAAAAGAGAAAAAAATTTGAAAAATAACAGTTCCCTCAATCTTCGAGTCTACTTTATATTAAAAAAAAAATTGAAATTCGATAAATACATGACAAGTTATAAGATATGTAGTCAATGTATGTCAAAATTACGGTTTAGTCAACTTCAAGTGTTAATAAAATATACAATAATCATGATAATGTTGTCAAAAAATTTGCATGCCCTCCGTATGGATGTTACAAAACTAAATTTGAAAGAATCACATTGATATCTATTTTAGAAAAAAAATTATGCTCTATGACAACACTATAACTCTTTGAAAATGATATTTTCAGCAACATACTAGTTTTCGTGGGAGAAAGAAAAAACCATTCAAATCAATTAAAAAAAAATAATTAGAATCTACACAAAAATTTCTAAAAGACTCTAGTTCACTTGATCTTCTGATTTTACATGGTTTAATGACAATATGCATCCGAATCTAAAAGGTTTTTTTTTCAAAATGTAGAGTTCAGTGTCCGTTGAGGAAAAAAAGTGTAACCCACTATTGTGGGTTCACTCACCTTGAATGTAATAATCATCTTCATTATCTTTCTTCCCATTTTCCATCAAGGACAAAGGCTAGGAAAATATCTATTGTTGTGTAACTCTAATAACTGACATTAGTTCAGCAAGCTCCCCTTAAATAGATAAACAAATTTTATGTACTAAGATAAAAATATAAAGGGGCAACCACCCCAAGAAATTTTCGAGAAACTAGAAATTCTGATTATAGGATAAAACATGTCTACAACAAAAACAATCATCGAATTAAACCAGTTCTTCATATTCAATACTATGTTAACCTACTCTGCTTTCTTCTTCAAAACTATTACTACTTTAGTTCTTTAAGTATAAAAGAGATTTATCAAAATAACTTTGAAATTATCCTTCTCTATTGACTTTATTGGTGCTTATTTTCCATCAATGAAAAAGGGGGAGATTATTAGAAATAAATGGTTATTATCCTATTGACATTGATATCAAATATTATATTCCATATGTTTTTCATGACCTTGATGATATGCCCTCAAGCTTTGTGGTCCTAATATCTCCCAATCTATTTATGAGATATGTATGATGGACCTTTAGTATAGTAGAAGATAAGAATGAAATAATGAAAGAAAGGTATCTATCTTGTATGTGTATGTGGTAAATTTGGCCTTGTTAACTCACCATACACTTCAACATAGTCTTTCTTCACCAAGTACACACAAGACTGAATATGAGATTATTCATCATGTCTGCCTGCATGATTCGACCTGTTGCCTTCTATCTAGACCGGGTTTTCGAAATAGCTCTCAGGATGAGAGTCTCACAACCATAGACCAATCTAGGAACAAAGGATTTTTCTCCATGAATGCAATACAATGCAAGATTATCCTAAGAATTGAAATATGTAAGCTTAATCTAAGGCATGATTTCAATGCAATTATTCTAGAAAGTGAAAGTAATCTATTGCAATAATAAAATTATTCTATATGAGATTATCAAGAAATGAGACAATAATTCAGTATTCTAACAATGCATAAAAATGAGTGGGGGTTTTGAATGAAGAATGAGAGTTCTTTGATAGACTTAGAGACTGTTCAGAATGGAAAGTTTCCTATTCAAAATAAAACAAATAGAAAAGCCAGTCCAAAATAGAAAGCTTTATTCAAAAGAATAAAATAAATTGTTTTCTCTTTGCTTTAACTATTTTCTTTCTCTTTAAAGCATAACTAAAGAGAAGTTTCCAATTCTGAATAGAAGAAAGATTTTTGAGAGATTATCCAATTAATTAAATAAATATGACCTCGTAATTGCTTTTTCTCAATTATCTGAATAATTAAATTCAATTATTGAAAATGAGGATATTTATTTAATAATTAAATATCATTTAATTCCTTTTTCATGTGTCTTTAGCTAAAAAGGGTGAATTTAATTTAATTAAAGTGTTAGGACTTTATTAATTAAATTAATTTGATCATAAGGTTTGTTTAGCCAATAGATATTTAGGAATTAAATAGAATGTATGATTAATGTAGATTTACAATTTTCTACATTTGACACTTAGGTCAAGTAGAGTCAACTAAAACTCAGAATTGCCTAGTACAATAGGACTTAGATGATCTAGAAGAGTGATAAATGCAACAAAATTGGTTAAGGTTACAAGATGCCAATTTTGGGGTGTTACATTTTGCCCCTCGTTGAATTAATGTGTGAGTAGCGCATTGATTCAAAGAATAGTCTGATGCTTGAAGCACAGAAGAATAGATTTTGAAAATTGATGATTTAAAGTTTTCAGATCCATCTCCATAATAGAGCTTGACTCTCCGCAGTCTAGGTTAGGTTGCCAAGACATCAGTCAAATAGAGTTTTCAAGGATCATCTCTAGAACGAAACTCAATCCTCAAGGATTCAGGTTAGAATGCCCTGATACCTAATAGATTAATATTTGATGTCTTTAACAAGATTGTCCTCAGAACAAGGCTCAATCTTCAGGAGTTAGGGTTAGAATGCCCCGATACCTGTCCATAAGATAATCAATAGAGATTTTAGGACTATCTCCAGAATGAAGCTTAGTCCCCCAATATCTAGGTTAGATTGCCAAGACACTGGTTAGATTGACATCTTTTACAAGGCTATCCCCAGAACGAGGCTTAACCTTTAGGAGTCAGGGTTAGATTGCCCCGATACCTATCTCAAAAGATAGTAAATAGAGGTTTAGAATCATCTCCAGAATGGAGCTTGATTATCAGAAGTCAGGGTTAGATTTCCCCGATACCTGTCTCAAAAGATAGTTTTTCGAGAACCATCTCCAGAATGGAGCTTGATCCTCAAGAATCTGAGTTAGATTGCTCAGATACTTAAAAGATGACAAGATGTAAGGAACAAAGATGTCCTTATTGATTATGGAGTATCCAGTTTTGACTATGCAGTATGAAAAACTGAACATGCCCCAAGTGACGAAATGCCCCTTAGCAGTGAGGACTTTTGGAAATCAGATTAGATTGATTGAAATAGATTCAATGATGTAATCATCCTGCCCCCTTGAAAGAGAAATGGAAAGATGACACGTCATAAATGATGATGGAGAGAGAAAAATAATAGATAGATGTCGAATCAGATATCAAGAAGAACTTAGAACAGATTACAAAATAATCTGAAAGATTCAGAATCGATTTTGAGCGATTTCAAGGTCTGGTTGACCAAGTTTGACTAGGGTTGACCAGAGTTGACCAGAGTTGACTTTTGAGAAAAAATGTCAAAGATTTGAGAAAATGATGATAAGATATAATTCTGACAAGAAAGCGACGTCAGAAAGTCAACTGCACAAGCGTCCAATCGCGTCGGTCCCAAAAATTTTAAAATGCAATTTTGAGCTATATAGAAGTGCTAGATTTTGATTTTGATTTCGATCACGAAAATGGATTCAGAGCGGTCAAATTAGGTAATGGTGAATTTTTCATGCAAAATGGAGCACTTTGAAAAATTAGGTCAAAACCTATATAAGGACGAAAAGGTCATTTTGAAATCATTTCAATCTTTTGACTTTGTGAGAATTGAGCTCTGAGCAAAAAACAAAATGGTGGTCCCCTATAGCACGCACCGATTTGAGCGATCGAGGTGACACAGCCAGCCTGCAGCGTATGGACCTCTAGTAAGTAGTCGACAAACCTCTTCGCATGTCAATTTTTTTCAATTTCTGTCGATTTTTCTTCATTTTTTCATGTTTTTAGGCAAATGAGTCGCGGGTCTTTGTACGAAGAAGTAGTTACTTTGCGCGCCCCGTAGTGAAATCTTGCACAAAGAAACTGCATTTGAAGCCATTTGGTGATGAATCTCACTCGGGAGAGAGCCATGTTTGCATGAGAAACACTTCTAGAGGGCATTTTCTCACGCGATTAATGATTAAAGTTCGCACGAAAGGGCAATGTCGTGCGGCCAAAAAAACTTCTTCACACAAAAGAGAACTTCTTCGCGTGAAAAGCTACTTCTTCGCATGGGAAAAAGTGGTCAAAAAGAACATGAAATCAGTTTGCGTCACGTCCAATAGCTTTTGCGTCAGTGTTGTTACTATCTATAGGATGTCTTTAATGCTTTATTATCTCATTATGCTTTGATTATCGCAGATTACTGATCATGCTCTGTTGTTTGTATGTCTCGCAGGTTGACTTTTTAGACATTGCATTCAGAATGCACCACCCGGCCATCAGTAGATTGGTATCATAGCTAGATGATGCCGAGACAGTGCACATAGGCACTTTGGGATTGAGTTCACTATCTGATGTACCTGAGATTCGGGTAAATCACAGATTGCTATGAGCCTTGGTCGAGCGTTTCCATTTGAAAATGAACACTTTCTATTTACCATAGGGGGATATGACTATTACTCCTGAGGACATATACCGGATCCTGAGGATACCTTTCCACGGTGTCTGAGTAGAGTATGAGACACAACCCAGGTTGGGGACAACAACATTGAGGGAGGTCTTTCAAGACGACCTCGTTATGGGTAGGGTGATCCCATGGGAGGATCTAATTAAGGAGTATGGTCCGACCCATAGGTTACCAGTGGTTCTAGCATGCTTCCTTGGGTGCTACCTGATGCCTGATCATGGATAGCACAGTCTAGAGTGTGGCTGGGGTAGGATGTTGCAGCTGATGCTATCACGACCTCAACATTATAGATGGGGTCAGTGTATGTTAGCACACATGTATCATGAGATGCATGAGATCACCTACCAAGAGGCGAAGAGCATGGCCGTAGGAGTGTTTGTACTACAGGTATGGGCCTTAGAGCATCTTCCCATTACCAGTCTGATACGCGAGGATATGAGGTAGCCATTAGAGCTGCCTTATATTTACCGATACAGGGGCATGATTACCCAGCCCGCGTTGGGTAACGTTGATCAGTGGCGAGCTCAGCTTGATGACCTAGTAGCAATAGTTTGGAGGCCCTGGAGACTTACAGAGGCCTAGGACGATGCAACAGAGAAGCTGAGTCATATGTTTTCCTCACGTGCGA
Source organism: Thuja plicata (assembly GCA_018584345.1). Classification (NCBI taxonomy): domain Eukaryota; kingdom Viridiplantae; phylum Streptophyta; class Pinopsida; order Cupressales; family Cupressaceae; genus Thuja; species Thuja plicata. Next base: position 1,173,170 of record MU225966.1, on the reverse strand, counting down.
TGATAGGTCACACCATTACTGTTATTGAGAGATTCCTGTAGAAGTGAGTATGGCGTTAGTTTGGTCGACCGTAGGATATATCACAGGAGTACACAGTGTACGCCAGATTTACTGATGAGGTTTGGAGGGGCTGGCTTACGAAGCTAGACATGGGACGCACTATGATAGACATTTGCACATTGGTCCCAGTGCAGTGGGACTATCTTAGGGATGTGGCAGATGGTGGTGTGACCGCTGAGTATAGAGAGCACTTTGTGACCCACCCCTTTCCCTGATTCACGGATTTGGTGGGTATAGCAGGCCAAGGGCATGTGGTACCTCCACATGT
>MU225966.1:1093986-1115178 GCA_018584345.1 Thuja plicata | reverse complement strand
TATATATATATATATTTGATTATATTGATTAGTTAAGTAATGGACCTACAATAGATCTGAAAATCTACAATTGAGTTGTATGTATGAACAGATCATTAGTGTTTCAGTTTAACCATTGAAGCATATAAGCCTGTTAACCAAGCAGGACTTAAAAGTCTTTTTCAATTGAGATACATCCCAAGGAGTATCAAAAAGTTTGATCATAGAAGTAGCATTGGATATGCCTGATACCTATTTATAGACTAGGAGATTTTGATCAAGGATGGTAGCATTAGATTCCAGATACTATTTGATAAACTATTTCAAAATCCTCTAGCAAGGTCACACCTAACAATGTGTTCATAACCTTTAACAGGGTTGGCTCTTAACAGGGCTCACTTTAGAAGAGTGAAAATTTGGGGTATCGGTCCCAGTGGTTTTTCCCTTAACAGGGTTTCCATGTTAAAAATCCATGTGTTATGTGTGTATGATTCATTTCTTTACTATTTTATATCTTACATAGTTAATTCTAGATTTATTGGTATACTCTGCATATTTACTGTATTTTGATAAATAGATGAATGCTTATCGGAAAACATACAGAAGAAGGTTTGACAGAGAAATCTAAAAAGTAGGAAATGATATAAGTATTTCATGGCATTCATCTTGTAGACACAAGATAACTTGAGATATAATTTGTGGTCTTAAGTTTAAAGGGTTGATTTAAGGATCAAAATTTGAGGCTACTGATTCACCACCACCACCCTCTCATTTATTACTAACAATTGGTATCAGAGCTTGTGATCTTAGAATGAAAGGTTTCGAGACTTAAGCTAAAGATCACAAGATGAACAAATGAGATGTGCCCAAGTTGAACAAAGATAATTTTTCTTCATGGCAGAGCAGAATAAGAATCCACTTATCAAGTATTGCTAATGATGTTACTCAATACGTAGAAACTGAATATGTGGTGCCCACATGAGCACCAACAATTGAACAAATGAGAGAGAAGCATGAACACAACAGAATGATGATAGAGCTTTCTTACTCAATCTCTAATTCTAAATTTGAAGATGTCAAATCCTGCAAGACTACAAAGCAGATGTGGGACAAATTGATGCTTGTAAATGGTGGTGAAAAAAATGTTTTGAGAGCCAAGGAAGAAAGCCTTAGAGGAAATTTTGATGATCTCAAAATGAAAGAAGGTGAAAACATCACTTAGTATAGCACAAGAATCAAAGAGGTAGTCAATGCTATCTGAGGAGTTGGAGGTGTACTAGAAGAAGCTACAGTGGTAAGTAAAATTCTAAGAACCTTACTTCCTACCTATGCTATTTAGTGTCTTCCATTCAAGAAATGAGAGAATTACAAAATAGCAATGTTACTCTAGAAATTTTGATTGGAAGACCGATTTCATTTGAGATGAATAAATTTGATAATAGTGTCTTACCAAACATAGAGTCTGCATTCAAAATTTATATGAGAATAAGTAAATCAAGTCATAAAAACACTATGAGAAAAGATAGTGACAGTGAAAGTGAAGAAGATGAACTTGATGAAATTGAAGCACCTATGGCCAGAAGAATGCAAAGAGTCAAAGGTAAATACAAATGTAAATTACCACTTGTTTGTTTTAATTGCAAAGATATTGGACACTTTCCTGCAAGATGTACTAACAGAAGAAAATATGAAGAAGTAATGATAGATCATTTGAAAAATTTTGACAGAGGTGATATAGAAGCTACCGACAATTAGAAAGAAGAGATACCCGAGACTATAAGGACAAAGGAAAGAAGGCTAGTTACCTAGAAAAATGCAATGATGATGATACTGACACTGAATCTGATGAAGACATCGAGATGGTGTTTGTGGCTGTAAAGGATGATTCAAATGATGATGAAGAAATGTTATGTAGAAATAAATCTCATATCTAAGGTTAGAAAAAATGATGTTTGGATCATAGATAGTGGCTGCACTCACTATATGACCAGTGATAAGAAAATTTCTGAGACTTTTAAATACTATAAAGGTGGTTCAGTAAGAATGGGTAATGACACACCTTGTCCATTTGAAGGTGGAGGAACAATAATGTTGAATAACCAGATAAAATGTGAAAATGATTATTCGGTAACTGGATTGAATTATAATCTATTGAGTGTTTCTCAGTTCAATAATTCAGGTCACAGTGTAGCATTTGAAAATAAGAAGGCAAAGATCTTCAATAAATCAAGAAATCTAATTGGTACTGGTGAGCAAACAAAAGGTAACTTGTTCTATCTGAATGATATTGACTCCACTTGTTTGATTGCTACAAATGAAGACATATGATTGTGGCACAAAATATTGTGTCATGTGAATTTTGACAACATGATAAAGATTAGAAAAAAGAGAAATGTCAGAGGATTACCAACGATGACCAAGCCCGACAACATCATGTGTAAGAATTGTCAAAAAGGTAAAATGACAAGGTCTAGTTTTAAAAGTAAAACCCATACATCTAATTCAATTCTAGAATTAGTCCATACTGATTTATGTGGACCTATGAAGACAAAGAGTTATTTTGGAGATAGATATTTTATTCTCTTTGTTGATGATTACTCTAGAATGATGATAGTCATGTTTCTAAAAGATAAATCAGAAGCATTTAAGATGTTTAAATGGTATAAAGAAATTGTTGAGAAGCAAAGTGGTAAGGAGTTAAAATGCTTAAGATCAAATAGAGGAGGGGAATTTATTTCAAATGACTTCACTAGCTATTGTAATGAGCATGGAATCAAAAGACAAGTCTCTGCACCAAGAACACCACATCAGAATGGAATTGCTGAAAGAAGGAATAGATCCATAGTTGACTGTGTAAGGACACCGATGATAGAGAAAGGAATCACCCAAATTTTCTGGAGGGAAGCTATCAGTATTTCTATTTACACATTGAATAGAGTACAATTAAAGAAAGACACCAGAAAGACACCTTATGAGCTATGGTATGGATACACATCAAATATAAGTTATTTCAAGATTTTTGGCAGTGAATGTTATATCTTAAAAGTTGATAGAAATGGAAAAATTGACTCCAAGAGTGATGAAGGAGTCTTTCTAAGGTACTCTACCAAGAGCAAGGCTTATAAATGTCTAAACAAAGCCTCTAACAAAATTGTTGAAAGTGAAAATGTAAAGATAGATGAATTTATAGAGAAGAATGAAAAGGAAAGCACTAAAGAACAAGATGACTAAAATAAGTTTACTTAAAATAAGGAACCTAACACTCCACCCTATCAACAATGTAGAGCTCTCAAGAAATAGATCATTGCACCTGAGCATCAGGCTACAAATATCGATGATCAAAATATTGCTCAAGATGATACACAACTTGATGGAGAACAGAATGAAGAACAAAATGATGATCAAGTTGATAGACAAAGAGTTCTACCTATACTTTCAAGATATGTCAGAAGGAACCATCCATAGGACCAGATCATTGGAGAAAAGAAGGCTAGTATGAGAACCAAAAGTAAGTCTCTAAATCCAAGATGTCTTATTTGTGATTATGAGCCCAAATCTGTCAATGCTGCACTAGATAATGATGACTAGATAAGTGCTATGAATGAAGAGATTGAAAAGATAGAGAAAAAAAACACATTGACACTTGTATCAAGACCAGATGACAAGAATGGCATCAGTACAAAATGGATATTGAGGAATAAGCTGAATTAGAATGGAGAAGTCACAAGAAATAAAGCAAGACTAGTATGGAAGGGGTATGCACAAGAAGAAGTAATTGAATATGGAGAAACCTTTGCACCCATGTCTAGGCTAGAAGGAGTAAGAATATTATTTTCTTATGCTGCATATAAAGGATTCAAGGTATATCAAATGGATGTCAATTTTGCATTCCTGAATGGAATACTTGAAGAAGAGGTATACATTGAACAACCAGAAGGGTTTGTTGACCCAGACAAGAGGGACATGGTATATAGACATCACAAAGACCTATATGGATTGAAACAAGCACCCTGAGCATGGTATGAAAGACTTCATTCCTATCTTGTAAGTATTGGATTTGTAAGGACTAGTGAAAACAGTAATCTTTGCTTGAAGGAAGATACTGATGCTAACATTTTGATTGTTGAGATATTTGTTGATGACATCATATTTGGACACAATGATATGTTATGAAAATTATTTTCAAATGAAATGAGTAAAGAGTTTGAGATGTCTATGTTTGGAGAGATCAAATTCTTTCTTGGTCTGCAGATCATGCAACAAGATGAAGGTATTTTCATTACGCAATCCAAGTACATAAGAGAAGTATTGGAAATATTCAAGATGGAAGAAACCAAACTAGTTGGAACACCGATGGAAACTAGATGAATATTGACAAAGGAGGACAAGTCATCAGAGGTAAATCAGACTTTGTACAGATCAATGATTGGAAAACTCATGTATGTTGTACATAGTACACTAAATATTGCACATACAGTAGGAATAGTTCCTAGATTTTCTGCTAATCCTAGAGAATCACATATGAATACTATGAAAATAATTATAAGATATATGAAGAATACCAAGGAATATGGCTTATGGTATAGAAGAGAAGGCAAATTTGAACTTAAGGTCTTTAACAATGCTGATTGGGCTAGAAATCTTGATGATCGGAAGAGCACAACTGGAGGAGCATTCTTCATGGGTGAAAAAATTGTCACATGGATAAGCAAGAAACAAGGATGCATCTCTCAATCTACTGTAGAGGTAGAGTTTGTTGTTGCTGTTGCAAACTGCTGAAATATTGCATGGATCAAACAGTTACTGGAAGGTATGCATATGAAAATTTTAGAACCAATAATTATCTATTGTGATAATAGCAGTGCAATAAACATTTCAAAGAATGTAGGCATGCATGCTAAAACAAAACATATTGTCATTATCATTATTTAAGAGAACAAGTTTAGGTAAAGGAGGTGATACTTGAGTATGTGCAATCAAAGGAACAACTGGCTGATATCTTCACCAGGCCACTACCCAAGGATGCATTTGAGTACTTAAGAAAGAGACTAGGGGTTAGACCCTTGTCTACTGGTTAGTAAGTTGACTAGAAGGTTGTATCAGCCTAAATATTATCTGAATATTATTCATGTTGATGGAAGAAGAAAAATGGACTTCAAAGATAAACTTATACACAAAAAGGTATTTATCTACTTTGAGCAATAGAGGTATAACTGATGAATTGGGAAATTCAAGGAATATATAATGGATGGAAAGGATCCACTTGACATAACTATCAAATACAATTATTTAAAAGATGTTTGGCATTGTTGTCAAAGGGAGAGAGATATCCCATTATCATACAGAGATTATATATCCATTAGCATCTCAGGGAGAGATTATCCAAAGAAAGAAAAGCAATCAGAAAGGGAGAGAAAACAACAACAAAAAGGAGAACAATCAAAGGGAGAGAGTTTTGACATAGAAGGAGGACACATCACATCAGATAAAGAAAGATTCCACATCCATCCAGTGAAGGGATTGAAGACAGAAAGAAAGCTGCAGGAATCAAATTAAAGCTATTTGAGCTTACCAAAATCCAGACATTTGTAATAGTTACATTACGAAATCTTAATGAAACTGTCTATTTCATATTGTATTAACAATAGTATAGTATGATAATGTAGTATGTTTCCATCAATTCCAAATGAGAGATTGATGACATGTAACTGATAGAATGTTTGAAGATGTTAAGTTGATGATCATACAAGGCATTAAATCAGTTAATGTATTTTATTGTCATTGATGTCAACTTGATATAATCTGTATGGTCATTATAATGCTGCCAAAGACTTCAAAGAACCGATGAGTCAAAGGCTATGCTATCAGTAATGCATATAAGTCAAGTATTCAATAAGTGGCTACATACACCGATGGAGTGCGCCCAATGGTCAGAGAAAAAGAACTAAGTCACCATGTTTCCCAATGAAGAAATGTACAACATTACCAATGAATAGAGTTACAGTGTTGCTTGATGAGCAAAACACAGAGTAACCTGACAGATATAATTTCAGTGCTTCCCGACAGAAAATATAGGGATGGAGATCCCGATGAAAACTGAAGTCACACCGATGGAATAGTCAGTTATCACCGATGACTAGCTGAAGTGTTGACCGACAGAACAGAGAGTTCAGAAAATGACAAAAATGCTTAGCTGTCAAGAAGCTAAATATAGAGTTAACAGATACTTACCATTGGTTTATTCATCTAGATAAAGCCGGAGATAAGTATTTGATTTAAAGCTTCTTTTTCCATTTGGCAAGAAGATCTCTATGAGATTAGAATGGATATTTTCTTTAAATCTATTGGTAAAGATTGTTGAACATGCCAAGATCAAGAAAACCTAGAAAAGAGTAAATCATGTCTATAAGAGACAAACTCAATTCATTACGAATTGTGTGTCTGTGTGTGTGTTGGGTGAGTAAGAGAAGAGGAAAGATGCTAAAGAAAATTTGAAGGAGAAGAAAGTCTTCATTTTAGTCCTGATCAACAAGCTAAATGAAGAGCTAGATTTTGTAGACACCGACAAACAGTGAGAGAAGAATCACAAAGAAGAACAAGTGTTGAGAAAAGGTATATATTTGATTATATTGATCAGTGAAGTAATGGACCTATAATAGATCTAAAAATATGCAATTGAGTTGTATGTATGAAAATATCATTAGTGTTTTAGTTTAACCATTGAAGCATATAAGCCTCTTAACTGAGTAGGACTTAAAAGTCTTTTTCAATTGAGATACATCCCAAGGAGTATCAAAAAGTTTGATCACAAAAGTTGCAATGGATATGCCTGATACCTATTGATAGGCCAAGAGAGTTTGATCAAGGATGGTAGCATTACATGCCAGATACTAGTTGACAAACTATTTCTAAATCCTCTAACAAGGTCACACCTAACAGTGTGTTTGTAACCTTTAACAGGGTTGGCTCTTAACAGGGCTCACTTTAGAAGAGTGAAAATTTGGGGTACCGGTCACAGTGCTTTTTCCCTTAACAAGGTTTTCATGTTGAAAATCCATGTGTTATGTGTGTATGATTCATTTCTTTACTATTTTGTATCTTACATAGTTAATTCTGGATTTATCAGTATACTCTACATATTTACTATATTTTGGTAAATAGATGATTGTTTATCGGTAAACATATAGAAGAAGGTTTTACAGAGAAATCTGAAAAGTAGGAAATTGATATAAATGTTTCATGGCATTCATCTTGTAGATAGAAGATAACTTGAGATATAATTTGTGGTTATAAGTTCAAAGGGTTGATTTAAGGATAAAAATTTGAGGCCACTAATTCACCCCCCCCCCCCCTTCTCAATTATTACTAACAAATAGCTATTGAAGAAAAGACCAAAGTAAATAAAAAATTAGATGAAGAACTTATGCAAGCAAATATGAAGATCTTGGAGTTAGACAACATCAAGAAAAAGATAGAATCTAAATTGACAGAAGAAAAGAATCATATTGAAAAACTACACACAAGTTTTGATCTAATTCAATCACAATTCTATGTGACAAAAATTAAGAGGAGATACTACTAGTGTTAGATATAGTGTAGCACAAAGTGAAACCAATACAATACAAGAAAGTAGAAGAAAAATTTACAGAAGTAAAGGTTACTGAGAATCTAATAGAAGCTAGAGTAGAATCATCTGAAGATGAAAAAAAGATAGTTAACAAAACTTGTTATGCCTCTAACAAGCGTGGACATTTGGAAAGAAATTGTAAAGATGTAAGACCCTTCAATGGTTATTGTTACTCTTGTAATAAATTTGGTCATAGGGATATACATTGTAGAACTAGTCAGAGAAATCAATCACAATAGAACCAAAGGAACCTGACTCAATACAATCAGATAAATTAACCTCAGAGAAATTATCACAACATTACATGGCAGATATGTAACCATAATGGACACACAGCCAAGAAGTGCAGTGTGGTAAAAAATATCAATAGACCTCCATTCATCTATCACTCATGTAACAAAGATGGACATATCTCAAGGTTTCGCATATCCAGAACACAAAGACAAGAAAAGCCTAAAGGATCATTATTTGAAGAATCTAGAGAAGTCAATTTTGTAAAATCTACAGAAGATTCAGGTAAAATATGGGTTTAAGTAAAGAAAGATGATGATGTTAACAAGGTAGTAGATGCATCCATTGTGGATGAAACTTCTACTTCTAGTTAGATGACCCTCATGGTCATAGGGGGAGCTATTCAAGCTCTAAACCCATCCATGGCTGGTATACTCACCTCTGAGTATGCGCCTATGGATTCATGTATATGGTCACAAGTTGAGATAGTATGCATGGACGCACAACTTGTACTTCGACAAAAGCAATCATTGAAATTCTCAATGAAAACCGCATGACAACAATAAGCATTAAATGCAGTAACCTATATTTAAGTCAATAAAATATCTTATATCTTTACTTTACATTCAAGATTGAGCATTAAGAGAGCATAGGAGGAGTTAGCATCAAAAGTGTTGAAGGAGAACCATTGGTTGGTTAGCAAAACAATTTGAAGTTGAAATGGAACCCTAACATGGACGCATCATTTCAGAACTCTAGCAAAACCCTACTTAATCAATCAACAAGTAAGTATGGAAACCCCTATAGTCTTTTACATCACCGAAAGGAAAAGATTCATGTTTAAAAAGAATCCATTCAAGTCAGTGCTAGATGATGTAGAAGATGCATTGTCCAAGGATTCATTAGGATTTGTGCATGTAGAGGACATATGCACTTACATCTACTGTAAGAAGGAGTCTGTGGGTGAAAATAACATAATAATGCTCATGGCATCAATGTTCAAAATAGATTACTCATTCAAGGATGAATACTCACATCTCACTAATAACCCTATTTTTGAGTATACAAATGTGCATGAGTTATATGAACTAGAATGTGTTAAGATTCTAATCAGTAGGATTCATGATGATCTGTTTTGGATTGGTCGAGTTCCTATCTACATTACTCCTGACCTCATTCATGAGATGACCAGACTCCCTAAGACTGGACATGTTCTTTCTACTAGAAAGGATTTAAAGAAATAGGTTGAGCAGACATGCTTATCTAGAATCGATAGGTGGGGGATGCCTGTTGATCGCATTGTGGAAGAAGACATTAAAATTATCACCATGATACTTGGTTACAAGTTTCAGCATGCAAGTAGAATTAATAGTGTATCCGCAGCTACAGTTGTGGAAGCAATAAGGATAGCAAGAGATAACACACAATATAATCTTTGTGAGATATTACGCGCACAACTAATTGAGAAAATTAGAGCTATCAAGCATGACAAGAGAAAAATATTCATATTTGGCTTATTTATTATCGACTTATACTTCCACATTGTTGGTAAGGTCTCTAAACTATACCTAGAAAGGAGAAAAACTAATATGTTTCAAATTTCATTAAAAGATACATCAGAAAGTAGTGTAAAGGACTCTATGGATATGGAGATCAAGACATCTAGAATCAAGATGCAGAAGAGGTTCAGAATACCAAAGAAGGTAGTTGAAAAATACAAATACACCATATGCTTAATGCTGGAAACTGACTATATTTGTATTGAAGTTGTTTATCCAAGAACCAAATAGACTCATCAACTTGGTTATGAAGTAGAACATGTTTTGGAAGGATATGCACGAGTTCTTTTGTCTATGCCTAAAGATCCAAAAGAGCCTAGATGGGGCACATACAGAGAGAAGACAAATCAAGTTGATTCAGTCTTATACAGTGCATATAATAAGAGGAAGGCATCAAGGATTACATCCAACATCCTGAAAGTTCATCGTGTCACACAAGAAGACCTAGAAAAATATAGGGAAGCTAAAATCACAAGAGGACTTAACCAAACACCTTCATAGGTCAAAATAGAGAAATTAGATGATAGCCACAAGAAGAAAAAGAAGTCTGATGAAGATACATTTGTGCCCTCAACTACTATTGACTTGGAATCCTCTCCACCTTTGGTACCAAGCAAATTGACTAGAAGAAGGAAGCAAGTTCCCACAAGTCACCCATCTTCAAGGAAAACACAAAGCAAAGTAAAGAATACTCAAGCCCCTCTTGAGGTAGGATTTAGACCTAGTCTTGAGATCTTAAGGAACAAAATCATTAATGAAGGAAGATTAGACTCAATTACAAATGCCTATGAAAAATACCAAGAGATAGATAAATCAGAAATACATTCTATGATTATCTCTCATATGATCAAGTTTAAAAGGTCAGTTTTGGAACTCAAGATAGTCATTCCAAACAAATTATGGAACATACTAGACTTATTGAAAAGACAAGCAATAGAGGAATATATGAGGATTAGAGAAGAAATATTAGACTATCTTCTTCCTATTTTCTCACATGACGAGAAGGAAATACTGTTAGATATGGTAAAACCTCATCTAAGAACCACAACAAGAACTCTTCACATTATGAACAAAGAGTATGAGTTGGTTGGAAAAGAGACTAAAAGAGAATTCAAGAAAGTGTTTCTAGATAGACACATGTATCCATCAATGGCGCCTATAGTTAAAGTGACTCCAATTCCTTCTAAACAAGAAGAACGAAAGAATTTTAATGTACCTATGACAGGTCCCCAGGATTCTGCACCCAAATTTCCATCACCCTCTGACATAGTCAAAGATTCAGATGAAACCATTGTGATCAATGATGTTAGGATACCAATGACATCTTCAAATAATGACTTAAACAAATTTGGAAAAGCATTTTTCAGAATTGAAGAAGCAAAGAAGGTATGCATTCACAACACTTCCTTGCAGAAAGATGACATTTTTCCAAAGATTCAACAGATTTGAATTATGAGGAAGATAATCAATCTAATAAACAACCCTCTATGGAGATCCCAGTGAAAATTGAATGTATGGATGCTAGTCAAAATTCCATATTCACTCCATCTATCAAACCATAAGTATCATTGTTGTCAAGCTTGACCCCTGACTCAGTAAACCTAGATGAATGGGGAGAAGAAGACTTGATCAAAATCTGTGTATGAGCCATGGAGAAAGACAAAGAGAAAAATGTTATGAGAAATCCTCTCTTTCTGGAGTCAGTAAACATTTTGAATAACTTAGTGCCAACAAAAAAGTAATTGGCGAATATTCAGTCAGTTGATGATGTCGATAAAATCTTTACTTTCTTCAAAGAAAAATTCACAAGTTTAATAGATTTGGATACTAAAACTACAGAGGATGAGTATAAAAAGGGAATATTGGATGAACTGATCAAAAAAATTTCATTAGATCTCAACTCATTGAAGATTGGTCAAACAATTCTAAAAGAGTTAGCAGCAAAAGGCAAGAAGGTGATACCTAATTGTATGGACAGAGGTAAATTCACTTCTAAGCACATAAAGAAGATTGAGGAAGCAAACATCTTGGTTGAAAACATAAGGAAATAAGCTGAAACATCCTCCCAAGACATAAACATATGCAACAACATCTATCAAGGGCAGATAGACAAGATTGAAAAAGCCAAGATAGAGATCAACAAGATAAGGACTAGGCAAACCCAATTGAGAAATGCACTTACACCCTCCTTAGTTGTATTAAATGAGAACATCAAACAGATAGATGAAAATATTTTCACATATGATCAAGGCCCTTTCATGGATCTGACAAACTGGAGAAGCTCACATACGCATTATGCACCCATCTTTAGACTATTGACGCACTTAAGGCATTCTAGCAGCAAGAAATCAATAATCTTCAGATTGCATACCTAGATGTATACTCGGAGTAAGTACTTAGGGAATTTACTTTTTTGGCACCTTTGTTGTTAATTTCAAAGGGGAAGTAGTGTATATAAAGTAGTATGAAAAATATAGTCGAAGGTATGATGTACAGTAAACTTACAGTTTTTGTTGATAAGTCAAAGTATATGTAACTTGGCCACATTCCTTTGTTGTCATTAATAACAAAGGGGGAGATTATTGGCAAGTTGAAACTCAAGTTTTATATGACTAATTTTGTTTTATCATTATCGCAACACAGTCATATGAAGTTTTGACAAGTAAGTTCACAAACGTTGAAGATTAAAATTTGGCTAAGTATAAAAGACAAAATAGAATACAGATATACAAATGATCAGTGCACCAGCACACGTGCGTATAATCGAGTTAGACTATGCACCCTTATACTTAACCTTTATGATATGTTACTAAGCTTAGTCTATACATGCATGGTACAATATGACAATACAGAGAAGCTACAACAAGTTCAAGTGCCACTAGCAGTTCAGAAAATAGAGTATGAAGCCGACTTCATATTTTGATTAGCGTATAATATTTTGTTATGTGATGGTCACGCGCCTATTGTAATATGTTTGTAATTATTTCTTTAACACTCATGTAAACATGCTTAAAGCCAATTCATTTGGAAGCAGTGTGTATGTTGTTTTTGGGCCGACTAAGGTCTTATTTTTGGTCATGTCTAAATTTAGGCATCATGCAATTTTGTATGAAGTGTGAGAGTGGAAATATGTAGAAAAGATATCCAGAAGAACAATACAAACTAATCAGTATGAGATAAAGCTCTTTGAGAGATTAGAGAATCAACGCATAAATGGAACTAATCAAACAACAATGTCAAAACAACAGTTCATCTTTTGATATAGTGTAAATCTATTATCTAAAGGTTGTAGCCTTCATCCTATTGGGTAGTGAGCTCTGGCAGTGAGCCATTCAGCTTTAATAGGGTTTTGTAAAGAATCCTAATAGGGTCATTATACTTGCATTGTAAAGACTACTGCTAACAAGACAAAGGAATTCTATCAAGTTCATAAGACTAGTACAATCATTTGTGGGTACTAATTCCCACCGGGGTTTTCCTCTAATCAAGGTTTCCCCGTAAAAATATCTTGTGTTACGTTTCATTTGTTATCTATTTTATTTAAGTTTCAAGTTGTTGAAATAAAGATAATTGAGAAACACTGATTCACCCCCCCTCTCAGTGTTTCTAACAGATACTTATTGATTTTTCCATTTTAAAGACATTGGTATTGTTTACAAGTCACTTGATACTTTGAATAAACATGGTGAAACTTTGAGAGGGTACTTCCATTTAAAAATGGGACCTTAAGGACTAATTATCATTTATTTCTGACTTAGCGTGATTCTTTAATGGCTTGTCCACTATTAGTAGCACCTCTTTTAATTTATCTTCTCCTCTTCGACACTAGGTGCACTTTATTTATCACTTTTCCCTTTTCATCTTTCTTAGGTAGGATTTTGTGTTTCTTTAAAACTTATCTTTACATTTTATCTTGTTCTAACAATATGTTGGCTTTCCACCCAGAAAATCTATTATAGCCTTTTTCTTAGCCATTTGGAGATTTTTCTTTTATATCTAAGTCTTTAGCATTACGGTTTTCTTCTTTCTATTTTAGTGCTACCATCAATCAGGGACTTATCCATCTTCATTCCCTTTTCAATACTTTTAGCACCTTTGAAACATAATGGCTCCTATACAATCTAATATATCTGATCTTCCCTCCTTTGCTGATCATTGTTGATGATGCTCTTACAAACATCATTGATACATATCCCTTAAACATTCATTGTCATATGGGCTTCGTACTGTCCATCGACTGTATTTAACATTTCCATTTACTCATTGTTTCATATTCCTTGTTGAATATTGACTTATCATGATTTTTGCATGCTCTTCCTCTCTTTCACCATTCTTGTTTTTTTTTTCTAGCAGAAATATCTATTCATTTCAAGATAATATTGTCTCTAGTATTTTCAATGATTTTTTTTTTGTTCACAAGTACCAAGTTTCCCCTGAAGAAAATATGGAACATTTTGGGGGTCTTTTGATGATTTGATGTAATAAGGCCATGATAAGGTCGACATTAGTCAAAAAACTAAAAATGGCCTAAAATGTATTAAGTTGATGTAATTAATGATTTGAAGCCATTTTTGGAATGTAGGCATTGCACTAGGTGAGTTAGAAGTTGTCTTGTTGGAGGAAGCAAGAAATTGCAAAAGTTGCATTAGCAACTTTTGCCACTTTTAGTGCAATTAGTGCAACATTGTCAATAAATGGCTAACTAATCCAAAAAATGGTTAGAAGAGTTGGGGAATGATGTGAATGGTATAAATATGCCTCTTCCTAGTTGGGGCAACTATTGTTGGTGGTTTTGTAAGTTGAAATAAATAAAGTTTTCTTTGTTTTCCTATTTTTTACATATTTTTGTTGTAAAAGTTGTTTGGTGCGGAACCTTATAGTGTCATGATGGTCTAAAACTTACATGTTTCGAAATTTGAGAGAGTTATATTTCTTTTTCAACTAGCTTGGGCTTGTTCCATTGAGTTTTAAAAAATTTAGAGGCATTTAACTACAAGTGGGTCTAAAACCGTCTTCAAGTAGGGTCTTTGCACAAAAACTTCCATATCTCTTTAATTTACCATGGAAAAATGCACAAATGGGAAAATAGATAATTTAAGGTGTCTTCTTTGAGATCCAATTGGTTTAGAGTTTAAATATGCAATTTGGAATAAATAATTTGATTCCTAGGAATTATTTGAGGGCAAAATCATTATTTTTCTTTGACTCTGAGTGCAATTTGCAATGTTGGTATAAAATATGAGGAGTTTTGGTGTAAAGGAAGGTGGAAAGTCTTATTTGGAGATAAATTTGAATTTATGGTGGTATTGGTTATATAGGAGAGTGAATATTTGAAAGAGGTCCTTTGTAAAAGAGGCCTAAATGGTGTTTCTAGTGAACAACTCCTACAATCTCTTTACAAACTGCCTAGTTTAAATCACTGACAGTGAAAAAAAGGATTTTTTACAGAAAACCAAAAAAAGAACTTCAAACTACAAAACTAATATCATATAAAGAAATAAAAACAACTAATCTGATCCATGCATGAGCTATAGTGTTGAATTCAATCCATTTTTAGCCTACTGTTACTCAATAACTAACTACATGCACACAAAACAACACTTCTTTGTATTTTTCCAAATCATTTTCTATACAATGGGTGTCTAACCTTGGAGTTAGGTCATACAATTTCTTAAATAGGACAATCATGTCTTTGGTTGCCTCTTAGGGCACTTCTCCACCATTTCTGGAAACTTGGACAAAGTTGTCCATGCAACATTTAAAAGTTGTAAAAGTTGTTCAGCAACATTTTTACATCTTTGTGCACTTTTTCAAAACTCAAGGCTTTCATAAGAATAAAAAAATTCCCATAGCTGATCGCAATTGATTGGGATTCTTCAACATGCAAGATTGTCTATTGTTGGAGTTTTCCCTCTATGAGGAATCTAACTGTTACATTTCAAGTCTTTAAACACTTAAACTTATTTAATTGACTCCCTAGACTCTAAGAATTTGAAATTTGTGCATGTACGACCTTGACATTACATTAAATCCATTATTCTAGTAGAATACTTAACAATGAGTCTTCTAGGCCTAATATTCCAACCTATGCACTCAACTCCTATTACATCACTCATGCCTTTATACATTACGCTTATTACATTGCATTATATCCAATTTCATATAAGACAAGAATTGGCTTCAAGCCATATTACAATTCAATATAGATCTTTTAGATGATTTTGTCTTCATGAGCGAACAAAATCACCCCTTTGCATGTCTTTGTCAGTGTGCCTTGCACCAAGTTTGGTTCACCCAAAAGATGCATAAGAGATTTTAATTTTTTATTTCTTAGTTTTTAAATATGATGTGTATATGTATGTATATATACACACATACATGTGTATATGTACATATATACACACATGTGTGTGTATATATATACACATATGCACAGCTCTAAATTTATTTTTCCATGTTTAATTCTATATGTTAATGTTTGTAGCTTCAGTCGTATGATTATTAGAATACATATAATAAATTAAAATTAATAATAATATAATATAATATATATGTTATATAATTATTAATCATATGAAATTTAATATTTAATATTAAATTATTCTTAATTAATAATTGTTTGATGAAACATTATAAGATTGATTAAATTATAATTAATGGGAAGAGGCATGTCCTTTCTTATAAATAATAATGAATAGATGTGTCTCATGAAGGGACATGTCTCTCCTATCCTCATTCCAAATATAATTGAAAGAGAGATTGTTTCATCTGGAAAACACATAACATAGAGTGCTATTACATTTGCATCTATCCTAAAACTTAACATTGTATCAAAGCCAAGTTGCAAATGTAAGAGAGTAGTTTGTTGATGGTGAATGTGTGACTGTCATAGAAAATATAGTCTCAGTACATGGACCATATCTCAAATATCCACTGTTGGATTTTGCTACATTTCAGATATGTTGGTGAAAAATGAAGGTCATAGAATCTCACTGATGTGATTAGAGAGAAAGTCTTGGATTCAAAAGTTATTACTGAATTTTTGCAGGTCTATGTGAAATTCCTGAAAGTGACTTTCATTAAAGAGATATATTAGTTTTTTATGATTGTGGTCAAGAATTAACAAAGAAGCATGCATTAAAGGAAGGGTGTCTCTTTCTATAAAGAAAGGATCAATTATATACTATCACCTATCTTGGATAAATCAAGTGATTTCATAAGAAGACATGAGAATTATCAAAGATATTAGAGTGGGAATTTTACATTATGGGGGGAGAATAATAACCAATGTTACATTTCTATTTGAAACATCAAGAGTGGAGAGTGAGAAAATGGTGATCATCCACTCTAGGCTTTCACTCTGCATGAAGGTTGTCGACATGCCTAACACAAACACCATTATGATCTCCTACAATGTGTCCACTGCAAACAACTTCAAATTTTGATGAGAGTTGATATTTCCTATATGGACTCATCTTAGAAAAGGAAATATTTGAAATTTAAGATAAGTATTTTATGTTTTATTAATAAACATGAATTATTGAGTTTTAAATTTATGTTATAAATTGGCTAATAAAGTCATGTATGCTTCTATCTTTGGTATTTTCATATGAGATGGCTTAGTTTATAAGCTATTTGTAATCTCTCTCTAACATACCTTCAGGACAGAAGCACACAAAATTATTTTTAGAGGGAGTTTGAATCTTCAGAAGTAACTTTGGACAAGGAGCTAAGAAGATTGATATAAGACTCAAAGGGAGTTTGACATTTCATCATAAGAAATCTTGGATGATCGACAAATTGATATAATCTTAATGAGTTCTTCTCTTTGAGAGAAGTTTGAGGTAAATTCCCTTGTTTTCACCCTCTACACTGAGGCATGATTGATTTAATGTGTTTGAATCCATATTTTTAATGGGCCTACCCTTGTGTACATCATGAGGAAGTGACAACTTCCAAATGATTATCGCTTGTATTTGTAAGAGTTATTGAAAGGTGATCTTACAATAACTTGGCGTTCTATTGTGATAGACATCTTATGATGGCTGAAATAGATCATGATAGATGGCATCTTCTATTGTGATAAACATCTTTTGATGGCTAAAATAGATCATGATAGATGACATCTTCTATTATAATAAACATCTTGTGTTGGTTGAAATAGATCATAATAAAAGATGTGAATGCTCTTATGGTAAGTGCACATTACCTATAGGATATTTTTGAGTTATGGTGAATATCATGAGAGTTGATATTCTTTGTTAGACCATATATCTGATATCATATTGAGGTGATACCTAAAGTACTTTTGAGTTATGGTGAATATCATGAGACTTTCAATATTCTTGGTCACACCATATCTTTGATATCATATTGAGGTGATATCTAAAATAATTTTGAGTTATGGTGAATATCAGGACTTGACTTGATTTTCTTGGTTAGACCATATCTCTGATATCATATTGAGGTGATATCTAAAATATTTTTTGAGTAATGGTGAATATCATGAGACTTGATATTCTTGGTCAGACCATATCTCTTGATAGCATGATGATGTGATATCTTCTCTCTTAAAATTAATGGATCTTTTGTGAATTTTATCTTCCCTAACTAAGAGGGAGTGTTGATGTTTTGTGTAGACATGGTAAGGGTCATAAGTGTTGACACGAGAGACCACTACACATTTTGTTTCATCATCCTCCCTAGCTAAGAGTGAGTGTTAATATTTCTAGCTTCATTGGTATGATTATTAGAATACTTATAATATATGTTGATTAATAATAATTTATTATATATGTTATATTATCATTAATCATATAAATTTTAATATTTAATATTAAATTAATATATTATTCTTGATTAATAATTGATTGATGAAACATTATCAGATTGATTAAATTATAATTATTTGGAAGAGGCATGTCCTTTCTTATAAATAATAATGAATAGACATGTCTCATGAAGGGACATGTCTCTCCTATTCTCATTGCCAATATAAAGGAAAGAGAGATTCTCGCATTTGGAAAACACATAACATAGAGTTCTATTTCATTTGCATCTATCCTAAAACTTAACACTATATGACACTTCTTAATACAAATTTGACAAAAATTTGGCAGTAATAGGATGTATAAATGGAACTCAAGCATATTTAGTGAAAGATTTTCTCTCTCTTTCTATAGAAATGCTACGAGTTTCAATCTCCACAAGTTCTTAGATAGGGAGATCAAATACTCCTATTTTGGGGGATCCAATATTCCTTTTTTATTCATACTAATGGTTAAAGCATTAGGACAATTCATTTTAGCAAAGGCGAGAATATCTAGAAATGAATACAAATTATATGCAATGTGAAATCTATTATACATTACAAAATTTGTATAATATGAATTTTTTTATTGGGAAAATCATCTATTAATAAAGCTATTCCTATTCAAAATGGTCCTCTTAAATTATTTTTTATCACTTGGTTTCATATGACATTTTTACTTCTGTTCTACTAAGTTGCTAGTTCAGTTTTGGATTTTGGATTTGAGTTTTCTAGTGTGAATTTTTTTAACCCAGGTTTGGTATAGCTAGGTATGACTGAAAATTTATGCACGTGTGTGTGTGTGTGTGTGTGTGTGTGTGTGTGTGTGTGTGTGTGTGTGTGTGTGTGTGTGTGTGTGTGTGTTGACTTGGCTGCATCTATTATGCAATGTGAGGTTTACCATAGTAATTTATATAGGTTGTTGGAGTGACATTGTGGTTTCTTCTAATTTAAATGACCAAGTGATAACTTTGATGCTCTCGATGAGGCTTATTAATTGCATTCATTATTTTTTAGTGATTTGACATATAAGATATACCATTTAATTATCAATTAGCTTTATCTATATTAATTATGTTTTCAATTCTGTATATATTATTTTACAAATTATTGGTTATCTTTTGTGATATCTCCAATATTCTAAAATCGGTTATAATTTTTAATTAAGTTTGACAAGCAGTTGACAAACCTTGTCTCTTGCACATAATCTGCATTTCTATAAGAAATCAATAAACTTGTGATTATTGACGAGCTAGACAATCACCACAAGATCCATCCACCATGTAGAAAAATTGTTTATGATGCCATTTATGAGTGACCTCAATGATCACTTATAAATCTCACAATAACATGTTGGCTATATGAGGGGTTAATGACTTTATTGTGTAAGCCACCCGTCATCTTGTAATCACCTTTATGTTATGCATTTCATTCATGTAGTGACAAAGTTGCATCCTCATACTTTACATTCATACATCCATTACTCTGCATTCACACATCCATGATAGATCATACCATATCTGCATTTTGTCATGCACATATAGACAAGAGTTATAAAATAATATTCAAATATTTTTTTAGAAAAATTCCAGGTAGAGCCTCAAATTGTTTTTGAAAATTTACCTAAACTAAAAGAACCCCATTGAGATGCTCTGATGCCATGTTATTATAAAATCAATATATACAATAGAAATGAAAGACTCTATTTATAAAATATTACAAGAGGATGTTTCTAAAGGAAACACTCGTTGACAAGAAAGAAGAAAAGGAAACTTCCTAAACTCACTTAGATGACCATTATAGAAATATTACAATATTTGAATATAAGACCATTCTACCACTGCTTATGGGTTTTTCCCGTCAAATGGAGCACAACAAGTTAAATAGTATTTTTCTTCGTCATGGGGCTTAGTGAAAGATAAGTGTCAAATTTTTGGACCAATGAACTTGCCATGATTTTTTCCAATCCATCAAAGCTAGGAAGGGTTATCTTACTCATCTTTTTCTTTAGGTCATTTTTGGGTTGTCCCTTTGTTTTCTTAATTAAGGGAAACTTTCATTTTGGCATTACAATTTTCCCTAAAAGATACATTTCTCTTGAAATCATAATCAAGTTTGGAGTATGCTTTTACAATTTCATCAAGATTATCCATAGATGAAATGTTTGCTTCTTCTTCTTCTTCCATGTGCTCCTCCCTAGGTAGAAAGGTAGGTCTTGTTAGCCTAGGGTTGGAGACCCTTGAGGAGATATTATTATGAGTTCTAGAGTGGTTTGATTTAGTATCCCTTTCATGAGAATAACTACTACTTATATTTATAATTATGATTTGGTTGTCTCTTTCATTCCTCTCATTCTGTTCCATGTGAGCTTGAGTGGTTTGAGTAGTTTTTTCCATGAAGGCCCTCAACACATTGCTCATTTGTTTGCTCATTATAGATGTAAGCTTCCATTATTTTTCCAAATCCATCTAATCCTTTTGGCTACTTTTCATAAGCTATCTTTCAGTGGGTGGAAATAAATATGCTCTCATACTAATTGTGATGTCCCTTTCCTGATTTGCACTTGGATTTGGATCCTGCAATCACAATATGAGAGAAACATATGAGATATAAATGTATATTTATAACTAATCATTAGGGTTAGTCAAACAAAATTATATACTTAATTTACAAACATATCGGCCAAAGAGACATGGGTCTACCCAAATTCATTTCTAAACCAAGCCTAAGAGTGGATGTCTATCATAACCCTCTTGCTTGGTGACTTGTATTGCTTTCCCCAATCATGTCTTGTCTCTCTATAGATAGTTCCCATGTCATGGATTTTAGTCGAGGTTGTAAGGGGTTACTTGATTTTTTAAGCACCCTCTTTGTCCTAGGATGCAATAGTCCTACTAGGATGGCCTTCTTACCAGCCCCTTACCACCCTTATATTACTCCTCAGGCTCTCTGCAAGTTGGGTTTCAGACTGTCAAACACTTCACATA
>MU225966.1:1075569-1093719 GCA_018584345.1 Thuja plicata | reverse complement strand
CGTAAAATGACTTTTTGAATTAATGAAATGGTCACCAAGAGTGGAGAAGGTTAAATATTAGTTATATAACCTATGATCGAGATAGAAAACTATTTTCAATGTTTATTGAATTTGGATGATGAGTATAATTGGTGCACAAGCACCTATGGATCAATGAAGATTTGTTGACATCTTGTCATGTTTTTGTGTTCATTTACATTTATTTATTTTTTATGAAAGGATGTAATAAGGTGCAAAAGACCATTTCTAGTTGTTTCAAATTAATTTTAATCATTTTGGAAGGCTATGAAAGTCATTCAGTTCATAGTGACCCTTGAGATCCTGAATTGTTCAACCTTGGTCAATGTTTGAAAAAATGTTCAAAATAGGTAGAAATGATGTACTTGGACTAATTTTCCTTTTTGATATGTTATAGGGTCATCCATCAATTTTTAGTGTCATATTAGCAAGTTGGATGGAAAAGTTGTCAAATTGGAAAATGACTACTTTGCAAAACATCTTGTAAAAGGAAATGGGAGGTTTTTGGGTTGTTTGGAATGGTTGTAACTGATCCATCTAGTCTATGAAGGTTTATAAAATATGATTCTATCGAGAAGAAGGAGAGACAAATGTATTGGAGGATGGAAATCAATAAAATTTGAAGTTTTTACACAATTTACTATTATTTATGGGCGTTGCAGTTTGATCCTTTACATTTTTCTCTTAGAAAAAATCATTGTTTCCATTGAATACCTATTGGCCATGAAAGTGGAATGAGTTAAATTTAGTTTTAGTTTTTTTTTAGTTGATTCCTTTTATTTTTAAGCAAGTTATGAATATTTTAGTAAAAATTGTCAAAACCCTGATCTAGGGTAAACTGTGAGTGAAAGAAATGATTATCTCTTATTGTAACCGTTGAAATTACATGGCACTTGGTTGGCTGAAAGTTCTAAAAATGAAGATTGATATTCCAAAGTTGCAAGTGTCAAAGAAGACATTTGTTCAATAAATGATTATTCCCTACCACAGATTTATGTATGACAGTATATCATAATAGTGAATGAGATATCAAAAATAGGTTCTTGTTTTGTGATGGAGTTTTCTGATGCAAGGATATGTTGAGAATGTTGAAAGAGTGTTTTTGAGTTCCTTTGATCCAAGCGTTTATGGAGTTATAATTCTTGTTCTCTTTTACTTATCACTGCATTGTCCAATAAAATTCCATATTAAGACAATGTTTATATGTTTTGGTACCTTTTTAAATAGACAGTTTTCAATCTCTTTGCAAATCTAATTTATGGAGAAGTAATTGACATCTTCTAAATATGTTAAAATACCTAGTGAACCTTGATGACTATTGTTATGGTGAACAAGGTAGGTCTCTTGAGGGGGCCATTTAGTCCTATTTGCTAAAGGGTAGTTAGTTGTGTTTTAGTGCTTGTACTAAAACATCATATGCCAATCTTCTTATAGGATTGAGGAGACCCTAAAAGAGTGTTTGGAAAACCTATTCATGTGGATATTTTACCTGTGTTTAGGGAGGGATGATCAGTCTAGTTGATGATGAGGCTAGTATTCATCTAAGCCTTGTCTAAGGTAGGACAGTTTGAGTTCTCTGACATTTGGAAGATTGTGCAGGGTTTGCTAAGGAAGTTTTTGAATGTTCTAATATGTTTCAAATCTATTTGCGAACAATAGGGGTCTTCTTTGTCACTTGGAAGCCATGAAAAAAGATGGTGTATTGTGAAGGGAAGTGTGGGGTTGTCAAGTATAGCCTGAAGTATATTTCTAGTAGTATAGTCCAAACTATCTAGATTGTACAGTCCTAGTAGTACAACATCGAGGGGTATTAAATCCTTTTGTCAAAATCTTCCCAAACAACTCTTAAAACACATTATATACTTTGATATTCTTTTCCAAGGTTGATAACATACCTCAAGATCATATCCAAGGTTTTTGGACCAACCTACTCAAATTTTCCATTGTCATAGAACTAGGAGGGCTAATTTGACCCATTTTACAAAGAAACTACTAATGTCTCTTCACACTAGACCTTCAAACTTTAAAAAGTGTCATCAAATGAACCAAAACCATGGATTCTACAATTAATTTGGTTCTAAGACCTTTCTATATGCAAAATCCCCAATTTTCTCTTCAAAACCCCTAAAATCTAGGGCTTTGTCAATCTCTTACCTCCAATCAATGTAACATCAAATTGATCGATGATTCACCATCCTTAGACCACAATAACATGTATTCCACCATAAAATAAACCCCTCCAATGGATACATTCTCTGCTGCAATAACCATGCACCATGTATCTAACCATCCAACACTGTCAAACTCGACTTACCAACCTCATTCACTTGCAAACTCCTTATTTCTACATTATTCATGTTAGAAAGTACAATAAAAATGTGGATCCTTCCCCAAGTTACATTATGTACAAAAAGGGGATGAATCTTACAAATTCATAGTGAAATAAAAAATCAAACCGTGAACTTCTACATGATAGTCAGTATAAAATTACAAAATAGAGTTATATATATGCACATACGTGTATATACACATATATGCACACACACACATGGGTATATATGCACATATGTGTGGGTATATATGCACCATGTGTATATACACACATGTATATATACACATTTACACACATGTTTGGGATTTTTTAGTTGTTTAACTTGCTTGGATGATTCCACTGACTTATTTAGGGACATTGAAGATGTTTTCAATGGTGTAGAGTGGGTGGTTTTTATTATTGCATGAATTAAGTTAACATAATTAAATTAAAGTATATTAAACATATGTCCTTTTATGCATAAACTAGTTGAATTTACTTTTGACCTTTTCTCATAACAATAATAATAGTTGTTTGTTTTTTACAGGATTGCATTCCCCAAATCATTACTGGAACTCTTTTGAAGATATATAAATGGAATACACCAAGAAGTACCAAATGATGAATGTTCAATTGTTGTAATGGCAAAGCATCAGAACTCTCCATTTCTAGAAGATGATTTTCTATAGTTTTAATGATTTTTCTATAGTCCTAATGATTTTTCTTATTTCTTGTCTTTTTTACATTTTTTATTTCCTATGTATGTGCTTGGTGATAGGAGTTTGAACATTGTTGCCAAAGTGTGTTTATTTTTTGATTATTTGATTGATCCTCTCACCTTCCTTACTTTGTAAATTCCATTGTCCCAATCAAGTTTTGCAATGTTCTTTATTAGGTTTCATGTTTTTGATATTGGGATTCTGTATTGTTTTTTGTTCTTGATAAATTAGGCCTTGAATTTAACTTTTATAATGTCGCAGATTGTGCCAATTGTGGAGTTGACCTTATTTTCATGGTATATTTCATTCACTCTATGTGGAATACTATTTTGTTCAATGTTTTATTTTAGCTTGATATTTCATTCATGTTTCATATACATAGAGAAATGTACAGTTTGGAGATAACACATTTGCTGATATTGCCAGATACACATGTTAATAAAAAAATGAGCTATCTAATTTAGGTTTACTATTCATGATTGTAAATGGTAAATATTTCTGATGATACTTCTTGGTGTATTCTATTTAAAAATAGATAGGTTTCTATGGCTATGATAAATGTCCCTCTATGTTGACAAGATTAGAGTTGACAAAATGGATGTTCAGTGACTGTATCTGCCATCAAAGCCACTTCATATGCACAGGTGATGAACATGCATATTTTCCTAAGCACTACTGGGAGATTACCCTGCAACACATGAAGTAATGTGAAATTCATCAAAAGTCCATTTGTTTATGTGTCTAGCTCCCAGTATCTCTTAAGGTCAAATATGCATGTTTTTCACCTGTGCATGTACCTTCTCTGATCAAATCTTACATTGACTATGACCTTTTCAAGACCTTAAACACCCTAAAACACCAACTTATTTCATAATACTACCCACGATCTCATATAAAACAAAAAAAACATACTATACAACATTAGACTCCTCCCACCAGAGAAGGTATATGCACATGTTATGAACGTGTAGATTTTCCTAAGCACTATTGGAAGCTTACCCTGCAACAAATGTACTATCATGAAAATCATCACAAGTCCATTCCTTGCAGGGTCAAGTTCTTAGTAATGCTTGGTCAAATTTGTATGTTTGTCACTTGTGCATATACCTTCTCTGATCAACTCTTATATGCACATGTGATAGTTTTAAATATGCACATATGATTATGTTTTACATAACAGAATAATAATATTAGTTTGTGTTTTACATAATTTCATTCCCCAAATCATTACTGGAAAATTTTTAACATGTATAAATTAATACTTTGTTCCTGATATACTTAAATGGAATACACCAAGAAGTAAAAAATGATGAATTCTAAATGGCTGTAATGGGAAAGCATCAAAACCGTCCGTTTCTAGAACTTGATTTTCTATAGTATTAATGATTTTTCTATAGTCCTAATGATTTTGAACATTGTTGACAAAGCGTGTTTCATGTTTTTGATTATGGGGTTCCACATTGTTTGTTATTCTTGATAAATTAGGCCTTGAATTTGAATTTGCCCTTATGGAAGTTTGTGCCAATTGTGGAGTTCACATTTTTTTGATGGTATATTTCATTCACTCTATGTGGAATACTATTTTGTTCAATGTTTTATTTCAGCTTGATATTTCATTCATTTTTCATATACACAGAGAAATTGACAGTTTTTAGACAACACATTTGCGAATATTGCAAGACTACACATGTTGATAGAAAAATGAGCTATCTAATTTAGGTTTACTATTCATCATTGTAAATGGTCAATATTTTTGATGGTACTCCTTGGTGTATTCCATTTAAAAATAATTGGGTTTCTTTGGCTATGATAAATGTCCGTTTGTGTTGAGAAAATTATAGTTGAGAAAATGGTTGTTTAGTGTCTGTATCTACAGGTCGCAAACAAATCATCCTTCTTCAACCAACATTCTAGTCAATCTACAAGTAACTTGTCATTTCATTCAAGAAATACCCTGGCTGATAATTTCAACCTAGAACAAAATAAGGAGACAATTGCTAGATTGTCCTCTAACTTTAAAAGAAAAGGTGATGGAAAATGTTATTGTCCTGCAATATTGCAAGGGCTTAAAGACTCAAAGACATCTAATCAAAAAAAATGAGGAACATTGTAGGAAGCATGGTCACATTGAAGGGGAAATTAATTTTGTCCATTTGTATGTATTTCAATATATTATTTTAATAATTTATATACTTAAGAAATGAATTGATGATGACATCATGGTCATGGTTAGTTTAAGGTAATAATTTTGATATAGGTCAACCAACCTAGGTTTCATGTTATGGACCATGACAATCTGGAGAATGTGGATTTCTAAATGAAGGAACATGGAGGTGCGAATATTGAAGTATAAGCTAATGATCCCATGGAATAAGATCATGATGATCAGGATGATGGCACTGGCACATCTGATGATGATGATGATGATGATGATGATGATGATGATGATGATGATGATGACCTTGATCTACCTATACTTGAGAAGGCATATGAGCCCCTATACAAAGGCTCCCAAAAAAATCTTCTTTCTGTTGTATTTTTGTTGGTGAACTTAAAGGTTATGAATGGTTTATCCAATGTAGCAATAACACATATGTTAAGGTATGTCATTTATGCCATCTTTTTTCATATTTTTAGTCATAATTTCCTTATATTTAACAAAGGTTAACCATGTACAAATTAATATTCTTTATATTAACCAATTATATTTTTTGTCATAGGTTGATAGGTGAGTGTTTTCTACCACCATCAAAAATTCTACCTCGCTCGTATCGATAATTATCTACCATTATGA
This sequence comes from Thuja plicata, assembly GCA_018584345.1. NCBI lineage: Eukaryota > Viridiplantae > Streptophyta > Pinopsida > Cupressales > Cupressaceae > Thuja > Thuja plicata. The sequence goes on along the minus strand of MU225966.1, from coordinate 1,087,877 downwards.
AATATATTGGAATGGAGTATCAAACAATACATGTATGTCCAAATGATCATATTATATATCATAAAAAATATAAATTTACAATAGAATGCCCTGATTGTCATATTAGTAGATATCGATCAGATGAAATAACAAAAAAGGTGCCTCACAAGGTTCTTCGGTATATTCCCATTATTCCACGTCTTTAATGATTATTTAGGTCAACTAGATTGGAACAATTTATGGATGAACATGCATGCAATAGAAATTGAGATGACATTATGTGAATGCTTGAAAATGGTTCAACATTTAAGGAAATAGAGGAAACTTGGCCACACTTTAAAGAACCTCATAATCTCAGGCTTTCATTAGCAGCAGACAGTGTCAATCCATTTGGAGAGATGAGATCTGTTTAATCGGTGTGGCATATTTTTGTTATCAACAATAACATTCCTCCTTGAATGTCCATAAAGAGGGAGCACATAATGTTTGAAATAATTTTTCCAGGTTTTTCTTCATTTAATATTCATCTAAATTAATTTATTATAAATAATCCATCAAAATGGTCATAATAATTAGATAATATTTTATTCATTCAACTAGGTAAGTACCAAGTTAAAGATATGAATGTATATATTGAGCCCCTTATCAATGAGTTGATGGTGTTATGGAATCGGGTCACTATGTATGACATCTCTAGACCAATAGGACAAAGACAATTTCAATTCCATGTAATGCTTGTATGGAAAATACATGATGCCCTTGGGCTAAAAATTTTTTATGGTATGTTCTCTTGTTAACACCTCTTTTTTGGTATGTTATAGTGGTAACACAAAAGTAACATAATTAATCCAATTATACACGCTCTTGTAGGTCTTTAGACTGTTGCCCCACTTTTGGTGTGCATATCTTTAGAAAAAAGTGGATTTTTAGTATGTATTAGTGGTCTTGAAAGTGTTGTGAATTTATGGAGTGTAAGTCTAGCTTTCCCCTTTAGGCTAGGAGGCCTTTATTAGATTTTACCAATTTCACTTCTTTGCGAGTCGGGGGGATTCGTATCCGAAGTCGTGTTTAATCAGGTAGGTTTAAGATCCCAAATCTGATAAAGGTCACAATTCAAAGATTTCTAACATTTATCTTTTTTGATTTTGGAATCTGTATCTTGAATACTTCATATTGCTTCAATGGCATAAATTGGTTTCAGGCTTCTCCATTGGCAGAAAATCACCAGCAGAGTGTGTTTTCTGCAGATGACTATTCCATGATGTCTCAATAGTCAGTATAGTTTTAAAGTGGATGATTTGGGCTCAGTAAGATTATTGAATTTGAAATACATCTCTGCAGGTCGAGAGGAATGATTAAATGGAGATAAATCTAAGATGTAAGCTTGCTGGTGGAAAAGTGGAAAATGGCTTCTCCACTACTCCAACAGGCGGGTTTTGACTTGCAGGGTACATTTTCTGCCAAACCATTAAAATGGAGGATTTTCAAAGGGGAATTGATCTCATGAGTGACCCAAGGAATGAAGAAAGTTGATGAAATCAATACATATCATTTTAGCATCTCAATAGGCTAAAATTTTCCTTCGATGGATTTTTGAATAGAGAGCACTCCAAAATCATTTCTCCATCCAAAGGAGAAGTGAAAAAGTAATTTTTCGCTACTTCAAGAAAGTTACCATAATGGTTACTAAAGTGAAAATATGTTTCTTAATGGCCCGTGGGAGAAAAGTAATTAATTCAAATAAAGTCATTTTACTTCATAACGGACTTTTTCTTTAATGCTTGGGTCTTTTCATTGATGTGACATGGGAATTTGGCCATTAAACAATAAGAGTTCAAAAGTTATAAAATCAATTGAAGGTTGCAAATAGGAGCTACCATATGTTTGACAAATTTTTTGAATTTGACACCTCTGATATTAATTATTCTATGCCCCTGCATTCCTGAGAGATATTCCTAATTCCTGAATCAAATCATTCAAAGCATGGCTTCCAGATTTATGGGATTCGATGGAATGAATGGCATCACCTCTAACTGGCATAAGATCAAAGACACCTCTTTGAAGTTCTTCGATATGCAGAACTTTCAGAACAGATTGAAAGCTGATCAAATGCACCCTATCACTGAGAAGTTGAAGGAAAGTGGGTTAGTCAAGGGTGCTGGTTTTCCCATCATAGTTCAATCTCTTGAGTTGGTTAGAGAATGTATAGCCTGATACAACCTAGATACCAAGAAGATTTTTTTTCCCAACAACACAGTGCTACTCTCTATTGATTGAGAGTCTATTCATAACTCTCTCCGTATCCCAGAGCAAGATGAATATTTAGAAATGACATACAATAGGGAGGTGACTGAATATATAGCAAAGAAGTCAGTATGGAAGAAGGAGATAATGAAGGCATGGTTTCAAGAGCCTAGGAGTGCCAAGGGAAAGATGGCCAAAACATTATACAGTACGAACCTGAAGCTAGAGATTGTGGATATTCTGATATTGCTTCACATAATCAGAGGTGAGAGTGATGCACTTAATTTTGTAAAAAAACAATTCTTCTTGGTTTAGCTAAATTGTTTCCAAGATCACTTCATTGATTGGGCTCTTATGGTAAGTGACAACCTCTCAGATTCCCTAAATAGAGCTAAGCTTCAGAATGAATTTTACATGTCTTCTATCCTTTTATATATTTTGGCTACAATCCAAATTTGGCTAGGACTCCCTAGATTAGAGGAATTTCCTGAAGATGTTAAGAGCTATGAATTTTTCCCCTCTTTGAAATTGCACAATAGTTATGTTGAGTACCTCTGAGTTAATGATGCATTTACAATGAGACTATGCAGGGAGATACAAGGTTTCCTAAAAGGAGATTCTCTCCCAACGCCATGGCTTTTATCAGCCAGTTTGGATGTTATTTCATTCAATTTGGAGATTTCTAATACATTCATCTTGTAGGATTCAAAGACTTCCCTTTGAAGCTTCCCAAATATCCTACTGATATGATCGTGCTGGTGGAGGTGATGATACAAGTACTCCAAGTGAATTTGATCTATGTTGATGCTAAGAAGAAGGGCTACAAATTTCCCATGACTACTGGAGCTTACAGTTGTGCATCCTAGTTTGAGGCAGAGAATGTTCTAAAGACATTCTCAAAGACGTTTTCATTAGAAACCTATGATTGTTATGAGGCTACAATATGATCCTGTTAATTATGCTTGTGACTATCTACAAATGAGCCGAGCTATCCATCATGTAGATGATATTGAAGAATACTAGGCCAATTGTAGAGATGATTTGGAGAGTAGAGAGAGATTCTATGCTAGGTTAACTATTGAACAAATCAAAAGGTTCAAAGTTAACATAGCAATGGAGGGGATAGAAGATGGTGGCAACCACATGTGTTATAATACATATCTGGAGAAGATAAATCTCACTCCTATTAGTTCTGAGCCCATGCTAGATCAAGCCATCAATGAATTGCAGACTGTAATGAGTGGCATTTACAAAAGGATAGAGCAATGGGTTGAATGGACTACAGGCCGAAGGAAAGGTCAGAAAGAAGCCTCCCACTCATTGAACCCCAACAAAAGCTACTTCCAGCACTACAGCAACTTCATCGGTAACAATTCCAACCATTGCTAAAGGATCAACCCAGCTAGTGGGGGGAGCCAATGAACCTCCCAAGAAGGATATCCCTTCGGAGAAGACTTGTGGAGAGGGCCCACTTCTAGATATTGGAGAAACTAAAGAAGTAGCCTCTATAGACCCAGTCAAGTCTGTAGTTGAGCCTTCTAAAGGTGCAAAGCCCAAGTGACCAGTTAAGGCTATGTTATGCCCTGCATCCCCGTCCCTACATTTTGTGTGCAAAATGTTGGGTCCCCCCTTTTTTTTCTTTTTTTTTTCTTTTGCTGCAGCTTTGCCTTGTCTTTCTTTTCCTTTTTCTTTCTTTCTCCAAGGTTTTCTTCCCTGGTGTGTGTTGTTTTCTTGGTTTGGTTTTCTCCCCCGGGATTTTGGTCCTGGAGGTTGTCTTTTGTTGGAAGCCGTATTCTAGACTCTGGGATTCTTTGCTATGATGTTCTTAAGAATATCATCGTAAGGAATCCCCGGGCCCGGAGTCCAGAGGTTTGGCCTGACCTGAGATATCCAGAAGGAGGAGGATTACTTTTTACCGCGGGTATAAATAGACTTACCTTTCATTTTCACATTTACCGTGATTAAAACCTTCAAAAACTTAGAGCAAAATAGAGCATTTTCAAAGCGATTAACAGAGTTTGCAGAGAATTTGTGATAATCAGAGCTTAACATCTTCTGCGTCCTCAGACAATTGCAAGTGCTTCATAGTGGTGATTCTGACAGCTTGACGACTCAAGTTGTTGAAGAGTTCCCTCAGTAATCTTTCCTTTCCTCCGCCTTCTACGTTTTCAGGTTGGTGTTTATGCTTCCCTCCTCTCTATTTTTGTTGCCACTTTCTGGTTTTTTCTTTGGGTTTGCTCAGTTTTTGTCTGTTCCATTTCATTTTGTTTCTCTGTCGTGTCTGGTCTTTTATCTTCTGGTTTTGCCGCCTGTTGGTGGGTCGACTCTACCAGAAGGTTGTCCGTCTTTTTTGTAGAGGTTTTTTGTCTGTAAAGTCTGTAAATTGCATAAATAATGTAAATGGTTGTGTATATTTATTTATGCCTTGTCTGTTTTTCCCGCGGGAGTCGTCCCGTGTGTATATTCATGTATATATGTTCATATATGTAGATAACCCTTGTGTATCCCCCCTATCCTCTGTATATACCCCTCAACTCTATGTGTATCCTTCCAGGTGGCTTGACAAGCTGGTCGAGTCGCCCTTGCTTCTAATTTTCTGCCTCCAAGCTTGCTTCGAGGTAGAAAATTGCCTGTTTCAAACTCGGCTCTCAGTCGATTTCAAATAGGTAGTTTTCTCTCTCCTCCATCAAGGCTGTCAGAGCCTCATTTATTTCCCATGTGCACAATTACTTCTAGCCAAGTGGCTTTCCCTTTTCGTGCATTTGGACAGTTGGCTCTACCATCATTGCCATCACATCTATTTAATGTCAACACACATGGCACCCACGCGGACCTGCCTTCACATTCTTCCTTGCTGACGGTCATTTGTCCAGGCCTCGGGCCTCTTACCACCACTCATCCTATGTCTTCTTCAAGTGTGATAAAATTTTCCAGACCTGAAGATATGATGAAAATCCTAAGTTTATGATGTGTTTTTCTTTTTGGATACCTTTGCGTAAAACTAACTTTTTAGGAAAAGCAAACGGCGCAGTGGTAAGACCTTCAGATCCCGGAGTAACTATTTTATTTTGATAAAATATTCTCACGGTCACTTTGTCTCGTAGGTTCCCAGACTTCATCTTCCAAACATGTCTGAAGCATCTGCATCATCTCCTCCTGAAAGTCTGGAATTACCAACCACGACGGAGACCAGGGCAGTAGCAAAGTCAAAAATAGAGAAGGCCCTGGCAAAGTTGCCCCTCACCATGAAGTTTGTGCAACATAATGAGATTGTGGGCTCAAAGATTGAGTCCAAGGTAAAACTAATGACCGACGCCAATGTCAGAACTTGGGCAGAAATGCAGGCCCTGGTAAAGGTAATGCACATCCAGCAACAGGCTAGAGACAAACTCGCGATCAACATCGCGGGTTCCAGGATCCTCCAGGCAGCTTGCTTCCCATGCTCTGTGTAGTCCCCAGAGCTTATCTTAACATTGGCGGCCAACTACAACTCTTCTATCTAGGCTGTCATGCTCATAGCCACAGAGCCCACGAGATAGCCCACTCCACTGGTATCCCTTGACCCAGCCACTTTCCAAGCAGGCCTGGGCATCCCACAATTTGATAGGGCCATGGTGGTTACAAGGACTGATGCCTTGAAACAATTCACTCAACTAGAGGATGCTGTCTGGGTGTACATGAACACCAACTGGCTCAAGGTCCCGAAGAGGGACCCAAAGAGAATGAAGATAGATATCCCCCGCTCTGAATTCAAGGAGAGCATCCAGATGGGGATGATAGCATTGGTCCGGGTATTTGGGCAACCCTCTGCTCAGGAGTTCGCCAAATGGATGTACTATTTCCTCCTCAGCATCTCCACTAAGGGAGAATTCTTCAACTGTGCGACAATAATCTCCAATAATGTCGACTCCCAGTTCCAGCAGTTGAACAAGAAGAAAAATTTCTACATGTCTTCTTATGTTTTCTGGGCTTTGGCCCAACAGAGGCCCCACTCCAATGGCCTGCTTACAGATGGTGTTCTCAGGATTGGCCTGAGAAAAAAAGCACCGTGGGACCATTTCCCACAGATTCAATGGGAGGCCAGCTTCCCTAGTTTTTGTTGGGTAAATGATTCGTTCATTTACTACCATCTGCTCACGCCCACCCGGGATGCCGGATATCGCCTATCCACTGAGGCGATGAAGTTAGTTATTAGTTATGGGCACTACTATATCCAATTATAGCAGCATACCTACATTAGGGTCACCGAATTCTCTAGGAAACCATACTTGTTGCCCAAGCATTATGGGGAAAAGATCATGCTGCTGGAATATTGCCAGCAAATAATGGAGCTACATACCTTCTTCGCCCATAAGAAGGTCCCCAATGTCTCGTTCCCAATCTCCTGTGGGAACTACACCTGCAGTCTGGCCACCGCAAAGGAGGTAGATAATGAGTTAAAAGGTTATAACTTGTAGAAATTCTACCTGGCACAGAAAAACTTTGATCCGCATGGAAGAATTGCAGTGGCACTTCCCTGGGCTTCGGTGCCCCACCAAGTACACATGGAGGACTTCTAGGCCGATTGCCAGGATGACGTGGATGTACGTAGCCAGCACTATATTAGAAAGACGGCTAGAATGATGCAATAAATTAAGCTCCAGAGATTCCCATCAGGTTTCTCAGACACCGCCCCCACCATAGATTCCCAGTACAAAGAAAAGGGGATTGATAAAATGGCACTGTTGGCAATGGATTGGACCGCCCAGGAGGGGCCCACGATCGAGGACTTCACTCAGGAAATAGTTGAGTGAAGTCACGCCTATTTCAAAAGGGTGTGCCCCGAGAGTATGTGCCAAGCTCCCCGACCGGTACCAAAATTAACACCATAGCCGGTACCAAAATTGACTCCAGGGGCCGGGACTTCTTCACAGGACGTGGACAAAGGAAAGGAGATAGATACAACCCACTCCGTGCAAAAAGTCCCTATACAAGAACAGATCAAGCAATTTTTGGAAGCCTCCTATCAAATGAGGGAGCAGTTAATAACGAGGCTAGCCACTCCCCCACTCATGGCTGGACTGATTCGTCCCCCTTCCTCCCCGTCGCTGGCAGCCTTAATGGTGAAGGCAACTGGGGTGGATCCCATGGAAGCAGCAGTAATTGCCGATGTGGGGCCACCTTTAATTACCTAAAGGAAGAGAAAGCACATCCAAAAACCTAAGGCAGAACCAGCGCTAAAGGCATCCCTCCCCAAAGAAGTGGAGATCCTTTCTTCTAGTTCCCCCAAACTGGAGAAAGAAGCAGAACAGGCAGACTTCCCAGCCAGTCCCCCTCTGAAAGAGGAGTTTGACTTATTTACAGCCGATGAGTTCAGAAATCTGCAAGGGGATGAAACACAAGTGGAAATGGGAGTCCTGGAGAAAGAACAAGAGGCTGTGGACCTAGAAGACCTGGAACAAGAAGGTACAGAACAAGAAGAGCAGCAGACAGAAGAAAAGAGGCCAGAACCAGAGATTATCTCTGGGGCTCCAGAAATGCAAGGTCTGAGAGTGAACCAACTAAAGCTAGGTGAAAAAATGGCATCCACTGGGGGAACCGGACCCTCAAAAATAATCGTAAACCTAGCCGCCATGTTCCAAGGGCCACTCCTGGGAACAACCTTTGGGCAGGTAATCATAGCAGCCCAAACTCTAAATTTCAGCCTGATACCTCCCCTACTGCCAACAGATGAGGAAGAAGAAGAAGAGAGGCATGAAGAGGAAATTCCCAAGGAGGCCGACCAGGGTCCAGACCCATCGATTGACATCCAAGATAGGCTGAGGAGATAGAAATTGAAAAGAATGTTGTTGCAGAAGAGGTTTCGGCAGGGAGAGGAACAGATAAAGTATATGTTGAAAAGGAGTAGCCGCCACCAGACACCGGGAGAAAATCTGGAGAACAAACTCTGGTAGGAAGGCCAGCTCTCCCACCTCCATGGCTGGTAGAAAGCAGGAAAAGAAAATCGCAATCCACTCTGGTGATCCCTCTCTCCCTGGCCAAAATGATGGCCCTAGCTCAGGCCCCGCCGAAAGCAAAGAAGGCCCGGACCGTTCATACTCTTCGAACTGGGCTGGGCGGAGAAACCATTGCCATTGTGACCACACCTCCCCCAGACACTGATGAAGCAACCGTGGACCCCGTAGACTACAATGTTGCAGAGGTATCCCTGGGAAAAAGAGGAAAGCAAGGCGAAGTGGACTTGCTTAAGGAGGTAGCAAGGGCAGTTGAAGCCCGATATGAAAAGGAGGCCCAGAGGCTTAAAGCGAAAAGGGAAAAGAATGAAAAAGTTATAGGGTTGCTTACTAAGCTGGCTAGACCCATCAACGCCACCCCTCCATAGACCTCCACATCATAGGAATTACCGCAGAGTGACATAGAATCCCTGTGAGTAATGAAAAAGAAGGCCCAAGCAGTAGACGAATGGGTCACTCTACAGATAAGAAACACCCAGCATTTCCTGGTGTCCACTCTCCCATATCTATATATGGCCCAGTAGGTTATTCACTAGGTAGAAGTACTGATTGAGCAATGGGAGAGTGACACCGAGAATTACCAGGCGTGGAAGGCAGAGCTTGAAGAGCTCCTCACCCTGGGGGAAGACATAATTTCCGAATCTAGAATTCTAGGTGAGGAATCATTTGATTTTGTAAGGGCTCAGCACTCCAGACTGGACCTCACATTGGAGGTAACCAAGCAACTGGTAGAGTCCTTACAAGAAAAGGTAAACACAGTGAAGTATTCTTCCAATTTATATAAGTCTTTTATAATAAAGGCTTTCTGGGCTGATCCCCTTAATACAGATACTTATACCCCCGGGGAGTCAGTTTTGGGGAATTTTGATGAAATGATGGCATCTCAGTATCAATCTCCAGATGGGATGGATGGGGCCCAGATAGCAAGATTAACCAAAATGATACTTAAGGGCCATGACGCCACAAGGATGGCGGATGAATTCAGAAATAATGTTTCAGACCTGGGGGAACTAGTTGAAGTGGCCAGGCACAGAAGGGCCAGCGTAAAAAAGATTGATGAAGATGACATTTCCTGTCTCCTTTAGGCCTTCAACGATAATAAGCAGCCTTGAGCATTCTCTGGGAACTGAGGAAACTTGAGTATTGAGTATTATTTATTCTTTTGGGGACGTAAGTTCCAGGATCCCAGAGTCCCGGATCCAAAATTTTGTATTCTTTAAAATGATCTGTGTCCCGGTCCCCGAGGCCAGCCGGTCATTTTCAGAGGTGGTTAATAAAGACTGTTAGAGGGTAGTTGGCCACATCAAGGGGCATCTGTTTGACAGTTGGTTTCTGACAGGGTGGTCTTCTCAAGGCACCGTTCAAAGGTACACCTGGCACGTTAGAGACAGGGCGCCACATTTTACATTTATGAGGCATGTAGCCTCGGTCCCCAGGGGACCTACTTTCTACTTTCTCCTCTCTGGCTCTCTTCTCGAGACCGATTCTTCCGATGTATATTCTTGTCTTCTTCTTCTGACATGGCAGACCTGTTCCGTCTCCAGGTCTTTTGTAGGGTGGCGCAGGTAGTATCGGCCCCTAGATATTGTATTCTATTGAAGCACAATGAAATAGGGTTAGGGTTAGAGAGTTGTATAAATAGGCAGATCGGCCTATTTCCAAGGGTCGGTGAAATTGATGATTTTGTTGTCCATAATAAATAGCGAAGCGATTCTTTTTTTTAGTTGCAGAGCTCAATGCTCCATTGTTCTGTTCTTGATAGTTAAATGCTCCCCTAGAGTCGCCATTGTATCATGCACCAGTGCTCGCTGGACTAAATATTAATGAAGAAGGAAAGATTCTTGGCAATGATGTTGTTAGCGTCCCTGCTTCTGAGTTAATGGTATTTTGTGTTTTAATGTTCTTTATGTCTTTTACTCTAGTATGTTAAAGTAGATTAACGATCTCTTTACCCCTGCTACTGATAGAATACTAGCTAATGGTTATGTGTTCCTTCGGTATTTAGTGTAGTTTACCAGGGTATTATTGATTTTCCAGACATTTTAGCACGACTATAGTTAGATGATGTATTTCTAACCCTGCATGATCTTTTTTCATTTTTTTGGCTAAGTGTAGAACACTCAGAAAAATCTTACCTTGATCAAATCTCTGGAGAAGATGAGTTGAAGAAACCAGCTATCCCCCTTGAAAACAGTCACCTCTCCCGACCGAGCCCCGCACCATCATGACCGGACACCCAGGTGCTTGAAGGCCCAGAGGATTTATTCCCTTAGATAACCTTTGCAGGAAGAGTTGGCCAATTTCCCCGGAACCCGATGACAACTTATGACTGTTGGCGGACCCGGTCAGTAAAACCCCGTCAACAGAAACTGGTGCTAGAAGGAGGGCATGAACTCATCCCCTCCCAGAGATTCTGATTTTACACCTCCTAAGGGTTCCCCAAGTTGTAGTTTTAGGAGACAAGCCTTTAGTGGGATTGGGTCCTTTTCCCTAGCTAAATTTGAAAGAGTCCTTAGGTCTGCCCTGAATCCTAGAAGGTTTGTCAAACTCGAGCCTCCTACTCAAAAGAGGCGGACATCGAAAGTCCTACCAGCCACTATTGTCTGGGGGTCTACCATACCCTTGAATACTCAAACTCCCCTGACAGTCCCGGGAACCAGTACCCAAACTACCCAACATATAGTTCCCCCAATGGCTGCATATTTTGGAAACACTGGGTCCCCAATGGGCACTTTTCTGGGTGCAACCAATGATTTACCCTCCCACCCGAAAAAGATCTGCCCGCGATATGAGCACTTAGGCTCACGAATCACGGAAGAACACTTGCAGGCATATAAAGATGCCATGAACCGACACCGGATCCAGCATGAAGATGTTTTGACTTGGATGTTTCCCTTGTCTTTGGGACAAAGCGAGTTGAACTAGTACCTTAACCTTCCTGCCAACTCCATAAACACTTGGCAGGATATGGAGGACGCCTTCCTAGCTGCCTTTCGCGTGCATGTGGACCCTGCCTGGTCCCATAGCCAGTTCATCTCCATCAGGAAGGAACCCCATGAGCCCCTTGCGACATTCAACCATAGGTTCCAGTGGGCCCTGAAGTCATGCACGAGCCCCTTCATTCCATCCCTAGATGTGACCATATAGACCTATCTTAACGCAATGGACCTGTTCATTGCCACTCTCCTCTGGAGTACAACCGCCGCGGGTGACCGGGACACTTTGGTAAAAGTCTACAACCTGGCCTTAGAGTTGTCTCGTGGTCTCAATAAATTCTCGGGTGGGATTGGGCAGAACACACCCTTTAATATGATCCCTGGCGGAACCGCATATGTCGGCAGATACAATCCCAATCTGGTAGTAGGTGCCCCCTCAATGGCGGTGAATCATCCACCACCTTTGATAGACCAATAGGAATGATATGTTTACCCAGCCCAGACCCAGATAACGCCAGGTCTAGAATTCTTTCCTTGGAATCAACCTCAGCAGACACAACAAACTCAGACATAATCATCTGGAGTGCCTTTCTTCCAGTCGTCTGCGACTGGGGGACTGCCGCCCTCGACTCTGGCTAATACTACTACCTTCCCAGGAAGCCCACAACAGCCACAGCTGTCACATTATGATGCTAACACTCAGTTGACTTCCGAGGTCGAATCCCTCTGGTGAATGCTATCCACTGTGACTATGGATATGGGTCAACTAAAGGCGGGGTCCTACGCACCCCAAAATTCAAATTTCTAGAGGGGAAATATCTTCTCCGGCCAATGAAATAATAATGCTGGGGGAAGAAACTTTAACAATGGGCCTAGGCCCAATAAAAAACAGTGGAACAATAATGCTAACACCGGAGGCCCACCTCCAAACCAAAATGCCAACCAAAATGGCGCTGGACCATCCTATTTTACACCAGTCCCAGACTTCCAGCCCATGACTAACTGGTGTAGACTACACAACACAGGTTCGCACAATGAGGTGAATTGTGCCACTTTGGAGAAAGTCATAATGATCTCCCAGCTAGATAGGAAACAATCGCATGATACCGCTCCCCCAGAGCCCCCTTTCCAAGAGCAAACCCACAGTGCCTTCACC